>JABUQX010005025.1:37500-64544 GCA_015478945.1 Trachelipus rathkii
AATTAGGCAACAGAACCCTCAGAACGAATAAGAGGAATAAAGGCAGATTTACAGAAGTTGTTAGAGTTTTTTTTGCAAGAGGCCAGAAAGATTTGTCAGTAGGAGAGCCAAGGAGGGTTAGCGCACTTTCGTTTGATCAAAGCCCGCTTTGCTCGTCGAAGAGTTTTCCTGCAACGATTTCTAGCTGAATGAAAATGCAAGAGTGATAGGAGAACGAGAATTTTTTCCACTCCCGATACACACTGTCCTCTAGGCCTGATGGCCAGAGAACAAGCACGATCGTAACGATGGATTATGAGGAGAGAAAGATTTACTCGAAGAAGGAATGAACCTGCCTCATCCCATCAGTGATACAAGCTCCTACCTTATCGGCAGAGCTGCAGCGTCACCAGAGTCAAAGCAGTCATTCAATTATAGTTCTCGTAGAAGCAACGCAAAAGGCCTCCCTAATCCGGCGGTCTAAAAGTGCCGAAAAAAACGCGTAGGGCTAGATGGTGCTGTTGGAGAGAAGTATTAAATTAAGAGATATAAGGTTGTGGTCAGATTTACCAATAGGAGCGAAGGTGGAGTATTTATAGAGAGAATGACTAGTGGTGAAACATAGGTTCAAGTGTTGTTCAAGATTGGTTAGACGATCCGGACGTGTGTGGGTTTCTTTAATTAGTTGGCTCCAGAATCGTTGGGAATACAAAATGATTCGGCCTCCTCTCCACCTAAATCAGTATGAGAGGAACCCATGCATTCAGTGTTGTGTACATTTGAATCCCCTAAATCGAGGACCTCAGTATTTGGATAGGAAGATATAACAGTCTTGTGAGAAGTAGAAAGATATTAAAAAAAGGCATGAAATCTGTTCTGTTAGGAGAACAGTAGCAGAGCACAAGATTATTGTAAGTGAAGGTAAGAAGATTTTAAGCCACAGAACACCGAAGTTAGGAGATTCGAGATTCTCGAGACGTGTTACAGGAGTGTTTATGGTTACATAGGCACACACATACTCCACCCTTAAGACGGAAATTATGAAATAAGTTATAAGTTGGATACATTAAACGAGTTAGAGGATGAATTCTTAGCCATCTGTGTCACAGACAAGAGCAAAAGGTTAGGGCTAGAGTTTAGTAAGATTTTAAGAGGCCGCGGAATGTTAGTAAAGTCTCATAGAAAGCCCGCGCCTGTGCAAATCTGCATCAACACATGCACACACAACCACACCAAACAAAAACAAACAAACAAAAAAAACAGACAAAAAAAAGGTTAAAATTATTCACACACAAAAAAAACCGTAAATGTTTTAAAACGATAAAACTATTTTTAATAAATATGTAAAATATGAAAACTTTAGAAAGTTTAAAACACATACGCACTCGTACACCCTCCAAATTTACGAAAGAAAAAAAAATTACAAATTTTCAAACGTAAACTGGGTATGTAAAGATTAAAATAACAATTAACTAAAAACGTTGGTGATAGATAAATAGAAAATAGATAAATAGAAAATAGAAAACACTAAAAACTGGGGGAGTAAAAAAGAGTTCGAATTATTATATATATATATATAATATATATATATATATATATATATATATATTAATATATATTATATATATATATATATATATATATAATATATATATATATATATATATATTATTATATATATATATATATATATAATATATATTTATATATATATTATATATATATAATATATATATATTATAATATATATACATCTATATATATATATATATATATATATATATATATATATATATATATATATATATATATTAACTCAATTATTATTAATGTCGTTAATCGTTAATAAATCGTGTTTTAAAGATAAAAATGTAAACAACTTATTGCTGTTATAACAGTTAGAACAATGGCCAGTCATTCATGATATCTAAATTTCAATCCTCCGTTTGATGAGTTGTAATAGCTTTATAATTTTTGCTAATTATTAACACTATTTCAGAACACATGAGGTGTGCGGTGTGGCATTAAGAAAAAAATATAAAAGTGGGCAGAGCTTAATGACGTCACATGATTACTGTTCTCTGATTGGATCTTTTTGACATGAAGAAAATCCTTTCTACTAATTGTAGTGTCTTCAATCATATATATATAGTATATATATATATATATATAATATTATATATTATTATATATATATATTAATATATATTATATATATATATATATATATATATGTGTTACTCAATTATAATTATCAATCGTTATTAAATAAATCGTATTTTAAAAGATAAAAATTGTAAACAACTTATTGCTTTATAACGTTGAACAATGGCCAGTCATTAATGATATTCTTAAATTTCAATCGCTTCGTTTGGTGAGTTGTAATCAAGTTTATATTTTTGCTATTATTTCAGAACATGAGGTAATAGAAAGATAATTTAAATATCGAATTTGGGCAATAAGGCTAGGATAAATCGAATGAAAATAATCAGAAATTAATATTAGGATAATTTTTAAGATATTTTAAAGTTCACTCAAACCAACCGAAATACTTTTAACACAAATCTCAAACACGAATCGTCGCCTTGGAATCGCGTGTGCCGCTTGGAGGACGTGCCTTCGCTCGAACTCAACTTTGGAAACGTGACGTCTCCCTTGAACTCGACCTTGGATGAGTGTCATTGCCCTCGAACGCGCCCCAGCGTCTTTGACACAAACTCCTCAGGAGTTGGGGGCTTTGGCCAAGTCAGATGCTGACATGACTATTTCGATCTGGCAATCTAAACACCTCGCCAACCTCGGAATCTGGTTCCCAGCATTGATATCCCCTAGTTTGACGCATCGAGATTCAAAATTTAGCTATCTTAGTTAAAATCCAGGTTAAAGACCGACATGACTTGGAATTTCTTGCTCCAAACGCCTCACAGACCTCAGAAACTGTCTCCCCAACCTCAGATACCCAAAATTTGAAAAATCAAACGCCGAAAACCAAATGTTTCTTTGCAACATCAGCTGGCCCTCCTTACTGATAGTGAGACTTTCTGAAATAAACTAAACGATGTTTTAATTGGGAGAGTGGGGCATGAGAATAATTGTGTTGGGTGACTTGAAAGAGGGATGGTATAACAAACGCCCATTTGGTGACGTAAGAAGATGAGAATGGGATAAAGATGATAGATTTCTAAGAGAAGAGAGGATTTGCATGAGAACACATTTTTTTGAACACAAGATTATCCATAAGTACAGGAGAGTTAGTAATGGCATAGATCGTGTCGATGTGAAGAGTATGATTAATTTTGCGCTGGCTAAGATGTTTAGGTATGTGATGGATGTTAAATCAGTGAAAGTGTTAGGGATGAGAATATCAGATCATAATGTTGTATTTTTTAAAATCAAGTTAGTGAATACATAGATGGAGAGGAAAGAAAAAAATGAAGGAAGTTTTGATAATTTATATTGAGAATATTAATGACAAGAATATATAAAAAATATTTGAGAGCACTTGAAAATAGGTCAGTTGAATGTAAACAAGATGAAACACAGCAAATTTCTGCGCAATTGAAGGAGGCTTTTGTTAGTAGTGCAAGAGAAGTATGTGAATGTGCTGAAGTCGAAACAATAACATAAATAATGAATGGCGAAATAAAAAGTTATGGAAACAGATTAAAGCAAACAAGATGCTTAGTTGAATGTGTTAAAAGCAATTGATGAGGTTCCGATTAAGGTGTATGAAATTATATAAGGAGGAAAAGATGAAATCTCAAAGTTACATACTTTTGAGAATAAAAAAAGATAAATGAGCAGTTTGGAAGGAAGTTAATTGAGATTTACAAGGTAATAAGGAGCTGTTCTGGAAGGAAGTGAGAGAGATTTAGAAAGAGAGTAGGAGGAAACTCCATAAATTAATGAATAGAGATTAGGCTATCTTGACTGGTAAGATGAACGTGGGGAGTGTGAGGAGGGAACAATTAGAAAATCTTCATAACATGGTGAGATTATAATTGGCTACATCTGAAAGTTTTGTAACAAATCGCTTGTATAGAGTCTATTTCAGAATGATTGGAGGAGAGGAATAATAGCACATTGCCCTATATATGGATTAAGGTGATAAGTAAAACTGAAGAATCTATTACATTATAAAACTTTGTTTCAGGCATACCACAACAAACAGACAACCGTCAATAACGAACACACACACACAAAGACACAACTCAAAAACCGCACACAAAAATATATTATATTGCATAATACTATATTATATATTCCTTATTAATTTTGCTCATCTTTAATATAATATATTTATTGGGATATATGTATTATATTATAATTAAATTATGATAAAACTGTATATACTGCAATACAATATAGAATGCTATATGAAAATTTTACCATCGAATTTGAATATAGTTTCAAATTTTACTTCCAAAATTCGATAGAATTTTAATAGGTTATCCTTAACATTCTAAATCATTTTAAAATTTATTCCCAAAATTCGACAAAATTTCAAAATTAACCCTCAAAATTGTAGCCTAATTTCAAAACTCTACACGCAAAATAAAATTTCAAAATTTATCCCAGAAACTAGATTAAAATTTCAAATATTCACATCTTAAATTGTATGCAATTTCAATAATTTACTCCAAATATATGACAAACTTTCAAAGTTTTACCCTTAGAATAGTATTCAACAATAAAGACGTGTTCCTGGGCATATGACCTCACAAGCTCTTCAGTTTATATAATTAAGTATATTTAAGATATTTTATATTATTTTATGTATATTTGAAATATTATTATCATTAAATTTATAAAGACTCTCTAAGGATATTATATTATATTATATAATATGTTTATATATATATGATGATAATATATTATATAATTAATATATTATATATATAGTATTGATATAAATACATCATATATTATGATATATAGTATATATTATAATAATATATATATAACTTTATATATATATATATATAATATATAATTATATATATATATATATAATATGATATATAATAGATATAGTATAATACTATATATATATATAATAATTATTTATAGTATAATTATATGGGAATTATAATAACTATATTATATAATAATAAAAGTATTAATATAGTATTATATATATATTATAATATATATATATATGTATTAGATGTATATATATATATATATAAATATACTATATTATATTATCTATATATATATAATATATTATATATACATATATAACGTTTAAATTTTTCATTAAGTATTGATTATTGTAGTAGTTGAAAGTTACAGAAACTCAAAATTCAAGTAACCAGCATTTTTTACGTGACAAATTTTCCCCCATTAAACATTTGAGATCACAGAGCATTAAATAAAAAAAAATAAATTAAAATTAAAAAATTTGTATTTATAAAATTAAAAGTCAGAAGAAAACTGGAAAAATAAGGTTTTTTAAATAAGATTTCAGAAGGCAAATATCTTCTAGCAATTGATTAAAAAAAATTAAATGCCACGACTTCTAATAATATATATCATAAATATATATATACTATTATATATAGTATATATATAATTAATAATAAGATAGTATAATATATATATAATATATATATAATATAACTACTAATATATTAAATATATATTATAGCTATATAGAATTGAATATATATACATATATCACTATATATCTATTATATATATATATAATCCATATTAATTAAAATATTTTATTATATATATATATATTATAATCCTTATTTTCAGAGATACTAAGTAGAATGAGAGTTTTTAGTAACTATATACCCTATATATATAATGAACAAAACATTGATATTTGATACTTTTATATATATTATAAAATTTATTAACACCTAAATGGATAAATTGTATTACACATATGAAAATATTGCAAATAATAATACAGATTATTTATATTATTTAGATGTTACTAAACTATACATCCTACTATAATTTATATACATATTACTTTATATATATAGTATGTTAATTTTATAATTATAATCTATATAAAATCACTTAATTATAAATTATAAATGTCATAAATTAATCAATATGGATTTTATTATATAATATAGTTATATATTATATTATAATTAATAATATTATTAATTCTATATATATCTTTATTACTTATATTATATTATAATATATAACATAATATATAATAATTAATTCCTATGATATATAATATATTAATATAATTATGTATCATTCTATATCCTCATCTGAATTTAAATTTCTTAACTCTATATTTACTATAAAAAATAATAATTAAAAATATATTAAATTAATATATGTTATAATATTAAAATATCATATTATATATGATATAAAATAATATTCAAAATATATATATATATACATTTATAATATATATAATATATAATTTAATTATTATAATATATATATATATATATAATATATATACTATATATATTATATTATATATATAAATATTAAAGTAAATTATATTATATAATATATATAGATATAATTAATAATTAATTTATATATATATAATATTAGATTATAAAAATTAAATATAGATATATAATATATTATAGTAGTAGATTCATCTAACCTTATATATATACATATTATAAATAAGATAAAATAATGGTAATAGATTTTTTATAGGCTCTATGGCTATAAACATCTAAAAATGTTAATAATCAAAGAGATTCAATATAGGCAACCAAAATATAATTAACATAAAAATATACATTAATACTATCATAATTAAATTCACCAACACTAATCACTAACCATCACAATTCAAACCATATACCCTACAATTATTAAATTATTATTATAATATATTTTTATATATATATATATAAATATACTATCAATAACTATAATATTCTAAATACTTAAAATAAATACTAATTATAACATACACACACATAATATCATACACTTATTGACATACACATACAACACACATTATATATAAACTATACTACTATATAATCTACATACATCAATTATATCAACATTATAAACTAATAAATAATATAATAGTTATTAATATATATATTAATAATAATTATATATAATAAGATATATAATTATAAATACTATATAAACTAACTAACACTATAACATAAGATCATATAACAACTATGACAAATAATTATTATTGATATAGTCATATATCATTACGCTAATTATTCATATTATATGTATAATATATACACGAATAGAGTTATAACCATTATTTTATATATAAATATTTATATAAAAAATAAAATTAGATATTAGTAAAAAATAGTCTCAATATTATATATAATACGATTAGAAGTTCTATTAACTAATATAACCATATAGATATAAATATTACTTTATTGTTATTACTAATATATAAATCTATACTAATTTATTAATTTATATTAAAGTAATATATAGGTTATTGAATTAAGAGTGTAATAAATATTATATCAAAAATTATTTTATAAGAAAATTTATACTTAGAATAACAAATAAGAATTTTCTTTGGAAATGGTATAAGTGAAGAAAAAGAATATACTCAGATCAGTTATATCTAAGTTTAAACTCAGTGCGAGAGCTACTAGAGCATAGCTACGTAGCAGATACATAACGAGCAGTAACAAATACGATGACTCATAGCACATGTGATCGTAACTCATCTTGAGATTTGAGAAGTTAATAAATTATATATATATATAACTATAATAAAATTATATATAATATATAAATATAATATATATAATTTAATATATATAATATATAATATTTAATATATAATATTATAATATTATATATAATAATATATATATATATATATATATAAAATGTATAATAATTATATAATATAATATATATATTATAATTATATAATATATAATATATTATAATTAATAATATAATAATATGATAATAATAATTATATATATATATAAATATACATAAAGGTGAATGTCTAAATTTAAAATTTATAAATTTATTATCAGATTTTCCATTATTAAATAAACTTAATATTAGTTTTGTATGCAAATTTCTATCGCCCGAATTTCAGTTATACCCGGTGTATTCATAGTACCAGAAGTTATACGTTATCACAAATAATAATTAACGTCTGAAATTAAAATACAAATGTATATTATTTATTTATGATATCTATTTATATATATGACTAATGAAATGAAACTAGTTTAATAGTCAGAAAAGGACATTTATATTTCTTTTTTATAAATTAAACTACACTTCCCGCTACTCTTTCCTTTTTCCAGTGCTCATATGATTTAATATACTCTTAATTGATATAGAATAAACTTTTCTTTAATATATTTCAACTCGAGAATCATAAATAAATGAAATGGGACGAAACAAAAGGTTGATATAACTGATAACGGTATCCTTCCTTATATCAAAGATTTTAAATGTTTTAAAATTAATAACTAAACTTAGGATAAAAATTAAAAACATAATTATTAAATAAAATAATCATAATAAAAAGTAATAAAATTGAATAACAAGAATAATAATAAGAAATATACTAAAATAATATAATAATAATAATAATAATAATAATAAAAATATAATTAATTAATAATAAAATAATAATAATAAATAATATAAAATAATAAATTAATAATAATAAATATAAAATAAATAAAAATAATATAATAATAAATTAATAATAATAAATAATAATAATAATAATAAATTAAGTAATAAATAAAATAATAATATATATAATAATAGAAAATTTACTATAATAGAAATATTATGTATTATAATTATAAAATTAAAGTAATCAATTTAATAATATGTAAAAATATATTTATTAATAAGATATATAAAATAAATACTTTAAATAATTATAAAATAAATAAATAATTGATATACTTATAATAAATAAAATAAAATAATAATGATTTATAGAAAATGGAATAATATAAATATAAATAATAAAAATGAATAATAATAAAATAAAAATAATAATAATATAGTGAAAATAAATAATATAAAGACCATTACAACTACACACAACAATATCAAAAAAACTAACTTTAGATAGAGCAAGAGTTGATACACCAAAAAAAATAATAATAATTACTAATAGTCCTAATTAATATCAATTATATATAATTAATTATAATATATAATAAATTAAATATTAATAATAATAATAAATAATAAATATATTCATGTCTCTTACATAATACAGAATTTTAAAAAATATATGATGAAAAAAGAATAAATTGAAAAATAAACTGTAAATCAATAATTAAAAATAAATTAAAATTATCTAATCTAAAGCAATAATTATATATTATAATATATATATATTATATAAATTATTATTAATATATAATATAATAATATTAAAATTAATATTACATAAAATTTTTCAAGTAAATATCATGCATATTATATAGTTCTTTGAATAATTAGGGGAAAAAAAAATATAATAAATATATATAATAATATAAGATAAATTAAAATAATTAATAATATATTAATAATAATGATTTATTATATAATAAATAAATAATTATAATAAATAATTAATAAAAATAATAATAATAACTAAAATTTAATAATAATATCGAAAAATTCAGATTGAATCTAGAATTGTAGGCTTTGAATAATAAAAGATTTAATAAAATTTAAATTAAAATTTATAATTAATAATAATAATAATGAATAAATAATAATTAATAAAATATAAAAAATAAATAATAAACTAAATAATATAATATATTTAGTTGAAATAAATAATTGCGAATTTCTTTTCCCTATATCCTAAGCAAAAATTACGTTATGAAAATGAATAGTTTAGTTAATTAAATAGTTAGAAACATACTCAACTCTAATTCCTGCAAGCACCATTGATAGTATATACTTGGGAATTATGTTAGTTATTTTGAGTCGGAGATATTTTTTTGTCCTATTGTTTTTATATATTCTATTATGTCAAAGATGTTTCAGAATGGTACTAATTTTGATACCCTGAAACTTTATTTTATCGAGTTATGGAATTGTAAAGTATAAGATACATTATGTGATATTAGATAGACTTGTAAGAAATATTGTAGTAAAAAAATTAATTTATTTGGTCAAATATTTAATTCATTAAAAGAAAGACCTTTCTGATATAGATACATAGTACAACAATATATTTTTAAACAGATTAAATATTAATGTTTACTGTTGGTTGACAAGAGAAGAAATTTTATTAATTTGATTATCTATGACTGAAGCCGAAATATATAATAAATATATATATATAATATATATATAAATATATATATAAGTATATTATAATATATATTATAATATTTAATATAATAATATAATATGTTAATTATATAATTATATATTATATATGTTATTATATATATTATATTTATTTAATTTATATTTATTAATAATTATTGATTTTTATTATACCTCATAATTTGGAGAAGAATTTATATTTCTGAAAACTGCTTTCAATAAAATTATTCTTATTACGTATTCCAACTTCTTCTTCTTTCTTCTTCTCTCTTCTGTTTTCACATAATCATACGTCCTCTTTCTGTGTACCTTGTACTTGACAATCTCTCTATCTTTATTTCTTTTTTTCAATATAATTTTTTATTTTTATATTCCCTTTTTTTCTTTTGTTCTTTTAATTATCTTTTAAGTTTTAAGTAAAGATGCTTTAATATATCCTATTCTAATTCTATATTATTTTCCTATCTTTTTTCTTTTTCTATGGTTTCTTTTCTTTTTTCAATCTTTATTTAAAAAAAGTTTTGGTTTTTTTTTTTCCTATAAAATATTTTGATTTTAATTAAAATAAAATTGTTTGTCTATTATATTTTCTATAATTATATATATCTTCTTTCTTTTATCCTTTTAGACGAATTTATTTATTATTTATCTTTATTTATTATATCTTTATTATATATATAGTATATATTTACATTCTTTTATCTTATTTAATATTAAATTATAGTTCTACTATTACCAGTTTATATTCTCCTTTAAATTTCTTCCACTTACCACACTTATACTTATTATCTTTTCTTTTTTTTCTTTTTTCTTCTTATCTTCTTCTTCTTTAATTGCTGGTTTTATATATATATATATTATATTAATTATTATAATATATATATATAATATATATATATATATATATATATATTATATATAATATATATATATACTATATTATATATATTATATGATATATATATATATAGTTATATATACTATTATATATATATATATATAATAATAATTATATTAATATTATTTTATATATTTATAATATATTATATATATATAACTATTATATATATATAATATATATATATATATATATCATATAGTATATACATATATATATATATATATAATATAATTTTATAATATATATAATATTATTATATATAATATAGAAAACAAATCACTTTGTATTTAATCGAACAAATCTAGAAAATTATTTTAAGCAATATGTTAAAAATACAGTGAAAAGAATCCGGTCTCAGAGACTGTATATAGCTTATGTTTAATGAACTTTGCAACGATACGTTCTAATGAAAGTGAATCTCATCGATCGCACCATATACCTTGTAGATCTTATATACAATTAACTGTTGATATATGTTAATACGTACTTATATATATATTAATTTTTGCTAAAAATAAATTAAATACATTATAATATCATATTCTAATGAACTCTATATATATATAGTTTAGTAATACTAGATATGTATTGAACGAAGTTACTTATTACGATACATACAAAGTATGTGTACGTGAATAAGAATCTTACTAAACTCTGCAATAAAATAGCAAAAAAAAGTTATATACGGCGATTAAGATTATTGATACCAGTCCTAATTAGTACCATATAAAATTGCCTCTAAAGCGATGAGCAAATACACATAAATCTAAGTATTATTAATTAGATCAGTGGATACAACAAATATGTGTACGTACTAAGAACAAGCTATAAAAATTATTGTTTAAATATACGAGCACATTAACATCAACTTCAATATAAGATTTATAAAATAAAAAACAATATTTTATGCTGAAGCTTAAAGAAAATAACATATAATTATATACTAGTATCTTTATTAAAGATATTGAGCGAAACTCATATTATAGTATAAACTCGCTAGTTTGCATACATCACCATACACATATGTCATAGAAAAGTATCAAATATTAATATAATCACTATCACATATAAAAAAAATATAAGAAATTATTATTAAAATTAGTGCTCACCATACTACCTAAACAATCAAGAATGTCAATCTAATCATATTAATAAAATTAAAACCATAAATAATCATTATTAACTAATAAGATCATTAAGAAAACATATGATCCAACCTATCTAATATAATTTATTGTTATATAACTGTTAGATTATTCATCTATCTACTCATTCCTCGCCATCTATCTCAATATATATATAAAAAAAACTCTTTAGGAATTTATCATCATCTGACTATTTTTACTTTATACTATATTTATTATGTATTAATATTTATATAATACATATAATACATATAATACATAATAATGTATTTTATTTTAATCAAGGATATAAAGGTTAGAGCTAATTTAGCTCCTCTCTATATCTCCCTCTATCCTCTCTATCTTATCTCATAATATATATACAGTCTATTGGACAAAGTCCAACATAAAATCACTATCTGCTTCCGGCGCTAACATTTCTACAACCTGATCTCATCGGTCTTAAATGACTCCGTATATGGTCTCGACGCTCTACCTTCTCTTGCTTAAAGCATCCGCTGATACCATGTCGAAAACCGCCACTCAACTCTGATCTCCTCCACTACCTGTCTTCACTCTCCTCAATCAGTCACTCTCCTCTCTCTCTCATATTAATTATGGTGAAATCTTGGGCATTGGTTAGAACCTGGTGTAATATATATATTGGTTACCAAATTTCATTGATAAATGTTTGAGTTTCTTCATTATAAATATATCAGCTTGAGTATTTTAAATTGGTGCACAACTAAGCTATGCGCCTTTGGATATATTAAAAAAGAAAGATTTAATGATATTAAATATTCTAAGTTTCGTGGTTATTACTTCTGAAACCGTTTAATTCTAGTATTGAAAAACAAAGATTAGGCATTTCGCAACAAATTTGCCCTTGAAGCAATCTGGAGGATTTAATTATTAGGAAAATTTATTATTTAATTTATACGACTATTAATTAAAATACTAAATAAGTTATTGTGAGATATAAAATAACATAATGAAGGCTAATTATAGACAGTAATACTTTAGATATTCATACAAGCAATTCTAAGCTAAATGTTCTTACAATGTGAAACTAGAGAGTATACCCATGAACATTATTAATGTATGATACTTCTTCTCAAAGCAGATGTAATGTCTTTACTGTGATATGATATATATCAATTAAATAATATAAAATATCATATGTATATTATAATTATATTATATTAATAATATATATATATGACATAATACACTAACTTGTATATAAATATATATATTAATATATTATATTATATTAATTATAAATATTATATATATATCTATAGAGTATATAATATTATATAATATTAACTATATAATATATATACTATATATATTAATAATATTAAATTTATAAATTATATATATATATATATATATATAATTATATTAGTAGTGATTATTGAGTTAAAATGTCATAAGATAATTGCTAAAATCACTATAACCATTAATAATATATATTGTAACACTAGAGCTCGACCCCTAAGTAATATATTAGTATAATTAATAATTAATATATATATAAATTATATATATATTATATATAACATATATATATTATATATATTATAATATATATATAATATATATAATAATATATATATTAACATAATTAAATATATATTAATAGTATATATATATAAATTACTAGTATATTTATAAAATATATATAATATTAAGGCCTATATATAGCATAAATAATAATATATACATATAAATAAATTAATTTAATAATATATATATATATTATTAATATATTTTACAATATATATATATATTAATATATATATTAATATATATATATATAATTATATATATAATATATATATATATATATATAATTATATATATATATATATATATTATATATTAATATTATAATATATATAATATAATATTAGTATATATAAATAAAATATAATATATATAATAATAATATATAATATTATATATATAATATAATATATAAATATATATAATATATATAGTATTATATATATACGGTATGATATTATATATATATATATAATATATATATATATAGAATAATTATATATTTAATATATAAATATATATATATATATATAATAAAGAGTAATTCAAAGGTGGGCACAATCCGCTCATATTAAGGGTAAGTCCGCTAACGCAGAACCTCCCACCGACTCTGGAGAAAGAACGTAGTCCGCTGACGACCCTCCACAGCTATATTGACACATCAACCTCCTCCATGAAACCGTCCTCCCATCGCAAGTCACGCACACGTCCTCGCAACGTATCTTTACTCACGCCTAAAATTATTAGTTGGTATGTATGGGACGAAACTATATAATATAATATAGATATATGCCAGTAATATATAATATAATAAATAATTATTATATATAATTTAGAGGTGTGTTATATTTCGGTTTTAATATTTTAATAGTTTATTATTTATTGATTTTTTTATTTATTTATATTTATTTTATTTATTATTTATTTATTTATTTATTTAAACTTATTTCAATATTAATTATTAATTTATTAATTCTTATATTTATTTATTTATTTAATATTCATTTATTTTATTTTATTTATTTATTTATTTATTTATATATAATATAGATAAAAGTATAATATATATATATTAATATATGAATATAGATATATACTAATAATAATATATATATAAATATATAAATATATATATAATATACAATATCTTGATAGTTTTTACACAGAATTGATTTAGATATGCTTATTATTATTATTAAGTAATAAATATATAATTAATTTATAGTACATATAGCCATGTCAAGCTATAATAAAATTAAAATGTTATAAAATACTATGTACATTTAAGGAGGTTGAAGATGGGTTTTGTAAGTTAACTTATTAAAGAACATCAAGTCTTAGACTAAAAGTATAATTAGTTTTATAAACTTAAAATAAAAATTAATATTTCCTTTTTATACACCAATAAAGACATAAATGCATAAACATAACTTTCATTTTTGAAACACGGTGCGGTAACTGATGAGCGGAAACTTTCTTTTGCATCCGCACGATGCAAGTCCGCTAATTTCTGACGTCCCTCCGCCACCCTCGCAAATCCGCCACTATTCTGGTAAAATCAAGCTCGGACGGGACCTATGCGGACTAAAGAGCGAAAGTGCCCCCCTCGTTATATATAATAATATAATTATAATATATAATTATATATATATATATATATATAGTAGTATATAATATATATAATATATATATATATATAATATTATATTATAATATATATATATATATGTATATAGATACAGTGGCAGTAAGCTAGGTGTTTTTTACATGGGTAAAGGCAAGATAATATATATATATATATATATAGTTATATATATATATATAATAATATATATTATAAGGATATATATATATATATATATATTATATATATATATATATAATATTTATTATTTATTTTTTTAATTTATTCATTATTCATTTATTCATTCATTTATCATTTATTCATTATTCATTTCAGTTTATTTATTTATTCATTCTATTTATTATTATATATGATTATAATAATATTATTAATATTTTTTTAATATATAATTATAATATAATATAATATATATATATATATAGTATATATATTATATAGCATTCAGTATTATATCATATTAATATATTATATTATATAGTATAATATATATACAGTATATATATATATAATAGTATAAATATACTATATATATATAATATATATATATATATAAATATAATATATAATATATATATATATATAAATATATATATAAATATATGATATATATACCAGTAATTATATATATATTATATATAATATATAAATATATATATTGATATATATAATATTATATAATATATAGTATATATAAATATATATATATATATATATATATAAAATTATACAATTAATTAAAATTAATAAAATTGCAGAACGAAAAAAACGGATGTTTTTACATGGGTAGGCAAGATATATATATGATATATATATATATATATATATAATATATATATATATATATATATATATAATATATATATATATATAATAAATATATATTATATATATAATTATATACTATTATATTCAAATTTATTATTTATTATTATTTAATTATTTTATTCATTTATTCATTTATCATTTTTTTCAAATTTTATTCATTTTAAATGCATTTCATCATTCATTTATTCATTTATCATTTATTATTTATTTATTCATTTATTTACATGATTTATAGTATAATTATTATATAAAATATATATTATATATAATATATAATATATATAATATATATAATAATAATAATATATAGTATAATATAATGTATAAAATTATATACTTATATATAGAAAATAAAAATTGCAACGCGAAAAAAACGGTTTCCGAAAGAAAATTAAAAAAATACCCGATTTATGGCAACAACGCCAAACGAAGAGCAGGCTCGCCTGTCTTAATATCATCGCAAATATAGGAGATATTTTATTACAGCTACGCGTACCTTAGGTAGCAATATAGACATAAAAGAATAAAGGGCAGGCAAAGCATAAATGGCTCATTTTTTGTTTATATTTTTTTAAGAGTTGTTGCAGTTTAATTTTCTTTATGGTTCTATGTATATTAAATATTTTTTATAATCTTAGATATATTTTTTTTTATAACAAATTAATTAAATTTGTTCTTAAATAAGAAAGACACTGCCTACCCAGCCTATCCTTAACGTGAAATATTGATATATTATATAATATATATAGATATAATATATATTATCATAATAATAATATATAAATTATTATAATAGTATGATATATATATATATAAATTATATATATATATATATTTATATATAATATATATATATATATATTATATATATATAGTTAAATAATAATTATATATATATATAATATATATAATATATTTATATATATATATATATATATATAAATACATGTTTATAGTTTTTGTTAAAAAACTCAATCAAAATCGATCATTAAAAGTTTCGCTTGAAGAAGAAATTTTTTCCTCCGCCTTATCTTTCCAAAATTAGCATCAAGTTTGGTAACTTGTTGACTTTGACGTTTTTCAAATCAGAGCATAAAGGAAATTCCGTCCCGCCGCTTAACTAGTTCCTCGATAAATTTCTTTAATATAGTTTAAATATTTATGGTATTCATGTTGAACGAGGGCGTATCGAGGAACCTTCTAGAGGAGATTTCCTTTTTGAATTATATTATCCTTCTTAATGGAATTATAGTTTCGGCAGTTTCTAATTCTGTAATACATAGTCCTTCCGTTTATATTTATTATTATTATTATTATTTTATCATTATTATTCATTAAATTATATATTATTTAATATATTAATTATATTATTATTATTATTATTATATTATTCTATTATTTTATTATTTATTATTAATTATTATTATGTTTATTTTTGATTATTTATTTTTTTAATATTATTATTATTATTTATTATTATATATTATTAATTATTATTATTCATTAATTATTATTATTATTATTATTATTATATATTATTATATATTATTCAATTATCATTATCATTATCATTATCCATTACATCCATCAATCCCCACATCATCAATCATCCATCATCCATCATCAATCAGTCATCATCCATCATCAATCACTCAATCATCATCCATCACATCATCATCATCTCGTCATCATTATCATTATCATAATCATATCATTATAATTCATTAAATCATTAATTGTTATGGTTATCGTATTGTTATTGTATTCATAATTTTATTTATATTATTATATTTATTATATTAAATATTAAATTATTATTATTATAGATTGAATTATTATTCATTATTATTATTAAATTATCTATCATCATTATCATTATACATTACAATAAATGTATCATTTATGCAATATCATATTATTATTATATTAAATTATTATTTTTTAAGAAAAAAAATTTATTATAATCCCAAAGGACAAAAAATTCCCTTCAGCAAACCCATTTCATTTCAGTGGGTAGTTCTATAATAAATTTGCTATTTTAATGATGGTGTAAACTGTGTAATTTTTTCACGAATAGACCGATATCAATTCAATTCCAAAACATTATATTATTAATATTTATTTAATATTAATCATATTATTAGATTATTATTATTATTATTATAATTATTTATTATGTATTATTATTATTGATTAATTATGTATCATATTATTATTTATTATATCATTATACATTTTATCAATTAATATTTATTATTATATATTATTATTATATTATTCAATTATTATTAACTTATATTATAATTTTATTATTATTATTATATTATTCAATTGATTATTATTATTCATCGACGATCAATTTTTTTTGAACGACTTACCTCCAGTGAGTAATCAAAAGATGTTAAAAAGGAAAAAAAAAAAATCCGAATCCGCAAAAGAACAGTGAAAAAGAGAGGACCCGGCCAGAGAGGACTACGGAAGTTAGAGGACCGGAGTGCGAGCCGCAGTGTCTGTGGAGTTGAAGATCTGGAGTTGAAAGATATAATACCAGTTCCCTCAACTTCTGCTTCAGAGAACAGGATCCTCAGCTTTGTTGTAATTTTGTTACGTAATAGTTTTGGCATTAGAAGTATATAAGAGCGTCAATAAATTAAATAATTGGGATTTCCTATTAAAATCTAAAACATCTTTTAATTTGTGTTTGCTTCATTATTAATTCTTATAATTTGTCTAAAATGATTACACTCCGTACTCTTTAAAAGCAGCTTCGCTTTTCACTACTTTTCTTTATTATATCCTCTTATTCCCACCACTCGGTTTTCTCTTTGCTCACCCATTGGTCGTATTTTTACAACCATAAGAGTAAGATGAAATATCATCCAGAAATTACACATGAAGACGCCACCCAGCCACATGACAACATCAAATACTTCTGGTCTTTAAAAATCCCTTATCCTCCAGTTAATTCAATCAGCCTCGACTAATCCTATGCCTAGTAAACGTCATTCGCTTCTCTGATCTTCTCATCCTTTTCTTAAGTTAACCATTAAATCACATTTAGGCCCCAGATACCACACCCAGGTTAAATTATCTAATATACATCGGATCACCGAGTTCCACTAAATCTCTCCCTTGACCATAACATGATCACACTAATAATATCCATCCGTTTGCCTTAGATACTCAGCATATAATTAACATAAATTAACGTGCATTAACATAACATATTCGTAGGTATCTATATGAACCACCATCGACATCAGAAGGTTCTATAATACATTTATAATCAAAGACATTATTATGATCCAATCTACAGCTGTAAGAGAACTAATATTGAATATCAAGGAGAATTCAAAATCTCCCGTGAAATAGCCCATTATTCTCCTCTATATTGCCGGCACTATGACCATTATTGTTCCACCGAATCACTTTCTTCACATCTAAATTTTGAAATATCAAAAAATGCACCTTTCTCTTACTATTTGTTAAAAGCTGATTCAACATCAGATGAATCGATGTCCAGTTGCCCTGACACAGACTTTAAATGTTTTCTTTCTTACTTAAGCGCTACACTTCCCCATTGAATTCTTTTACGCTTAGAATAGGTTCAAAATAGTATCCATCTAATTTTACATTCCTAAAAAGTGCCCTCATAATAAATTGTATCAATTAACCTATTGCTTCGTAATGAACAAAATAATGATCAAAATTCTATACTCCTTCTGTGCGACATAACCTAAATTCAATTATAGAGAATACGCCTCCATCAAATGAAATTATTCGTATTTAAATAAAAATTTACGATTATATAGAAAAATCCTTTTCTTTTTTCGGCTGGAAAGAATAAGTTTTATTAATTAAATTATCCAATCCGAGCCAACTTCTCTAAGAACTTCGATATTTGGCCTTATAAGATTTTAAATGTATTCCCACCTGATAAATCCTTACATATATACAAATCCTCGCGCTCAAATTGAGGTACAATGTCAGAAACAACGCGAAGATATTTTATAAATGTGGAACGACCATTCACGTACTCCATATCTCTTAACGACTTAAATGTTCACACATTAACCTTGGAGAGAACGATCATGAACACGCTCACACCATCCTCAGATGACTTAAGTTAACACAAATGTCCAACAATACTAACACCAAAGTTCACAGCAATAGAGAAGTCAAACATATTCTTTAAATATCTATTGTTTTAACGATAAAAAATTCTGAGCACCTCCAGACGCACACAAAGCACCGTTACTAGGACGAATTTATACACAACGTATTTCCACATTTTACTAGCATTCGACCTGAGATCTTAATAACAAGTTCACACAAAGCACGCTTACTGAGCAGGACAACGCGAGTCCTAAACTAGCAGAAATACTAACATCCCAGAGATCAAGTTGAATTCTGATACATCTGTTAGCTTTTTGACCATGAATAATTAATCTACTCACTTCTGAGCTATAAAAATTTCTTCAGTATATTTTTTGTCTATGCTTTGCTTCTGCTTACATTTTTGGGATTTAGAAAAGTTTATAAAAAAAGAATAACATTTGATATTATAGGTAACTAAACTGAATTGAAAGTCAAAACTTTTACCACATACCGACTGTTGGTGAACTACGTAATTTAAATACAAATATTTTACAAGGAGATTAGCTTTGAAATAATTTATTAAGATATTCGACGAAAGCAATATTTATATACTCGCATTTTGCATCATTTGTAGTCTCAAGCAAATAGTAATAAATAATTCCTTAGTGTTAGTGACTCTTCAAAAACAACGAATGGAGATTTTCCATCTAATTTAATTAACTATCGAGCCGTATGACCTACATTTATATTCACTTTCGACAAAATCTAATAAACAGTAGGAAAACAGTATGACATTTGAAATCAAATTCTTCGTAATACCGTTGATGGCGATATGTTGACATTAGCAAATTGTCTTACAATATCGTGAGATAATACCTTATAGGCACCTTTATTTTGCAAATAAAAAAGTCCGTTCGCTTCGCCCTCAGTAATTCGACAGGCACTGTAAAATAAGTACTGATCGAATTCATGTTAGTGTTCGAAAAAGGTGAAGGCTGCTGTGACAATTAATATTAGCTTAGTATAACTTTTAACAATAAAGTAAGAGCTTTAAACATATATTTTCCGTATGTAATTGTAAATCCCGATAAACAAGAAATGAGACGCTCCTAGTTCCTTGATCTGGATTTTGAGAGTGTGAGTACGAAATTCCAAACTATCTTTAATCATCGATGCAGCGAAGTTCGACTGACAAATTGGAATGGTGGGTATGAAAACCCCATCTGTTGGAAATCTGGAATACAACCTCAAATATTTTCATAAATTTCAGTGTTTCTTTTAGTTGTTGAAACATGAAAAAAAAAAACATAATCACATAATTTGACACCCCAGAGTATGATCTACAAAATTATACCATTTTGACATTTAGCCTACAAATATTTTGAATGCATAAACATTCTCTACTTCTGACACTGATCAAGATTTTTAGTTTTTCCTACCAACAATCCCGTGGATCGTAAAAATTTGAATCTGACATCACCATATCGAGAATTGCGGCAGAAAATAATATAATATATAATAATCTAGTAATGACTAATAATAAATAATAATAATCATAATAATATAATAATAATAATAATAATAATCAATAATAAATAATAAAATAATATACCAATAAACCGTAACAAATAATGATTAACAATAACAAAAAAAAAATAACAGATAATAATAATAATATAATAACTAATAATAATACATAATAATCAAATAATATATACAATAATAATAAAATATAAATAAATAATAATAATTACAATATATAATAATACAAATAATAATAATAATAATAATAATAATAATAATAATAATAATAATAATAATAATAATAATAATAATAATAATAATAATAATAATAAAATATATATAATATCAAAATATAATCCAAATATAATAATAATAAATCAACTATAATAATAAATAATCAATAATAATTAATAATAATAAATAAATATAATATAACGTAATAATCAATAAAAGTTAAAATGAGGCGAATAAACAAAGAATAAAATTTAAACAATAAAATTTTGAAAATATAAAAGCCGTAAAGCGTAAATTATAAAATAACTTCGTAAAAACGATAATTGTAGGAACACTAATTCATTTTATTTAATTAATGTTATTTTCCATTTTATGTTGTTTAAAATATGTTATTAAAATTTTAAAATAATGAATTGCATATTTTCTTGGTAGTACGGGTAATTTATTTTCGAAATATTCAGGAATTTAGAAGCTTGAGTTCTTGGAGTCCCTCTCTCTCTCTCTCTCTCCTCTCTCACTCTCTTCGGCATATCTCTCTCTCTCTCTCTCATCCTCTCTCCTCTCTCTCTCATCTTCTCTCTCTCATCTCTCCTCTCTCTCTCTCTCTCCTCTCTCTAGTAGTAAGTAAACCAGAAATTTGACACCGTAGCTCCGCCCCCTTTTCGAGAAAAACCCACCTGGCCGACGAAAAAACCCACCTGACCTCTTTTTGAACCGCGACCTTTGGGCATAATGACCTTTTGGGCCCCTTGAACCTACTTTGGCAACCCAAATTTTTTCGAGAACCCTAATTTTTGAACCCTAACTTTTTGGCAACCCTAAATTTATTTTCGGCAACCCTCGATTTTTGCAGACCCTTCCGAAGAAGGGTTGCGCAAACGGCTTGCGTAGCACCGTTCGTACGTAACCGACCACCCACTAAATTTTTTCGACCAAGCCATTTGGTTCTTCGCGAGGGGTATCCCATTTTTTGCCCACGTAATTTTTTGGTCACCCCTTATCTAAGGCCTTTAGTCCCTTTTTTGATGTCTTTAAACCTTGTTTGACCATGATAATTCGGCCCGACCTTACAATATACCCAGATGGGGCTCCAATTTGGCCCAAGTTCAAATTTTAGCCACTCGTTCCCACCCGTCACATATTCTCGTTCCAACTTGAAACGCATGTTAGGATCTCTATCCTAACTATGAACACCTAGCAACACATATCACTAAGACAGACTTACACTCCACCCATAGATCTTACACTTACATTACGACTTATACACCTACACCACACCGACCAAGCCTTGTCTCTTCCATGGGTCATTTGACTCCAAGCTGCGAGCGCGCTAATTTGTCGCAACACTAATTTTCGACCCAACCCCCATTGGTCCTTCCAAGGGTGCGAATTTTGAGAACACCAATTTTCGGTCAATCCTTGTGTATCTACGGACAATTTGTTTGCCTAGCTGAGCCTCCACTATTGATGCCCCCCAACTTTGAGCTCAACTTTAATGCCCCAGACTTGAATGACCTCACCTTTGTTATGACGCATCAACTTTGAGTGGAAGGCTCAAACTTCTGTTGGTGGTCAATCTTGATGGTGGTACCATACTTTGACTGGTACCCACTATAATGTTTGCGTTCAGTTTGACGAATCAAGATCTATATGATGGTTCAACTTTGATGGTTCCCCAAAATCACCGTAAAGAACGTATCATAGAATGTTCCTATTAGTGTCTATTAGTCGTTCTAACCAGTATAATGATCAGGTGAGTGCAAAGTGAGTGACACAATGAGTGCCATGAGTGCCAAGTAGAGTTGACCCAAAATGAATGCCACAGTGCCACAATAGTGCCAAAGTGAGGCCACAAGTGCCAAACTGGAAGTGCCCAACTTTTCAGCCTTTTCCTAGCCCCCTGAGCCAGAAATAGCCCTAATTTGGCATGTCTACCCCCAAGGTAATAAGGCAATGAGGACGATTGTGTATATTACAATCCTGCTAAAAATGCTCTCCTACTTACAGTTAAGTATTTTTTATCAATCACATATAAGCACTTTACACTACGCACATAAGACCACTTACACACCCATAACACTTAACACTCACCACGCAACAGGTACACTTAACACTTACACTCACACAACTCGATATATTTTTTGAATCCTCAAAATTACATGCTCAGCATTGAATGCCCTCAACTTTGAAGGTTCCTCTTTGATGACTCATCTTTGATGACGTCAATCTTGATACCACCCTATATGATATTCACTGATGAACCATCTTTTGTCTACCCTCTAGTTTCATAAAGCCTGGCTGCCCACCCAGGCCCGCAGCAATGACTCCCCCGCGCGAAAGGCCCCACTGACCACACACCTGCAGGTGCGTCCCCTCCGATCCCGCCCCGCCGCGTGCGCTCCGCAGGCGCAAATATTATCCGCGTAAACCGCATCGCCGCGAGGCCCGCCCGCAGAGCGCCAAATATCCCCACAGCGGAAAATGAAAATAATATATACTAATATATATAATTTATAATATACAAATATAAATATATAATATAATATATATATAAATATACTATAATATATAATATATATATATATATATAATACTATAATATATAATATACGAGTCATTCATTTTATTTCATACTTAAACATTTCTTAATTAACAAAAAACATTTTCGCGAACCCTAAAAAACTGTAAACTCATTCACAGACCTATTATTAAACCACCATACTATATTATAACATTAATTTCTTACTATACTTTTTACATTAATACTTTTAAATTTATAAATTTAAATAAATGTATGTAAAAAAGAAAAACCAGAGTGTCTGATATATAAACATTTTTTATACTACAACTAGTACAGAAAATTATTATCTAAGAAACATTACACATATACATACCTTACTTAAGCCAGAAAATCATAGAATCAATAGAGGTTTACCATTAACACCTAAGGGATTTAGTAATGCCTTTTGTTCTTACTGCTTTACTGCTATTAACTCATGTTTAACTGCTTAAACTCAATAATGTTCTTACTTTACTGCTTTAACTCATATAAATTACATACCTTAAAGCAAGTAAAATCATAAATCAATAAAAGAAGGCATGTTACATAGCAAAACAAGGGGTTACGTAACTTTCTGTTTTACTTTGTTGCTTAACTGCTTAACTCATGTTTTACTGCTTTAACTCATAGTTTTAAAACTTTAAACTGCACATATTAATTAATTACCATACCGTAAAGCAGTAACTCAGTAAATCAATTTAATTTATTACATAATATTTTTGATGGTAAAATTAATTCAGTTGTTTTAAACTGAGCTTTTAAGTCCTTTTTCTTGCTCCAGTCCTCTTCCATTCTTTTACAGGTTTAATATAAAAATGTTTTACATGCTTAAAACTCATATGTTTAACTGCTTTAAAAACTCAAATAAATTTAAATTATCATTATTTTTTTATATTATTTTTATTTACTTTTTATTATTATTTAAATTTTGACTATTAAGCTCTTATTTTGTTCATCTTAATGCTTAGTGACTATTTACTCTTTTCTATTGTTGTTCATATTTTGAAAACACTACACACACACACGCGATTTCACACACAACCACACACACACACTTACACTTATAACGTATAATTAACACAAAAACCACTATGACACTATACACACATTCACTATGCAACATTTACCCATAACACTTACATTTACAATACACACACACAGAGACACACCACACAACACACCCACACCACAAACTCCACAACAGATTACCTACAACCACAACACAGATTCTCTACACACAGCAGGATTTATACTTACACTCACAACAGATTACTAAACATCCACCAGATGTACTATTAACACTCACACTCAAGCTTACTTGCACACACACACACACAACCCACTCACACACACATGCCACTCACTACACATATAACGTATAAATTTTAAAAACATTTTAATTTTATAATAAACACTGGTACATATAATTATCATATACTTTACATACCTTAAATTACTTTTCAACGTTGCAATTAGCAGTAATTAGGACATCAATAGAGTTGGGCAACAACCAAGGGGGGATAGTAATGCTATGTTTCTGCTATTAAACAGCTTTAAACTCATGTTCTGCTTTAACTATGTTTTAAACTGCTTTTAAACTCATAATGTTTTACTGCTTTAAACTCAATATGTTTTACTGCTTTAACTCATATATTTATTACATATATGTTTTTTATTTAATTTTATTATTTTTTATTATTTTATTATTTTATTATTATTTATTTTAATTTATTTATTAAACTATTTTGTTATTATACTTCATGCCTATTGTTAATTATTCTAGACGAACACACATAACCACAACACCACAAACCCACGGTTTCACACACAACACCACACAAGCACACACACACACCACACACACACACACACACACAACACTTACACACTTATATACACCACATATCAACTATGACACTTATACCACACATTCACTAACACTTACATTTACCCATAGACACTTAACATTTACACCCACACCACACCACAACACAACACACCCCACACAAGCCAGGTTTACTTAACACTCACACACAGATCTTACTTACCACACGCCAATTTACTTAACAACTCACACAGATTTACTTACACTCACGACAACGATATTAACTTACAGAACTCACACCCCAGATTTACTTACACACACACACCAACACACATACATGCACACTCACTTACACATATTACGTATATTAATATAAACCATTTTATTTTATAATAAAACACGATATACATTTACCATATTCCAAATATAACTAAAATTATCTCAAAGTTTCTTAAAAACAAATAATAATAAATCAGATCATTAGTGTC
>JABUQX010005026.1:0-5000 GCA_015478945.1 Trachelipus rathkii
AGCAGGTATTAATAAATAGTTAAATCTATATTATCTGCTAGCCAAATGGTTAACAGAAATCTTTTATATGAGTGAAATAGATCCATTTACTTATAGTATGGTTAAAAATAATATTTTCAACTGAACTGATTTAGGGTCTGTAAAAATACTTTAATCATATGTTTGAAATTATTTGTAGGGCGATGTTATTTTTTCATATCAAATGAGAATTAAAATTAAATATAATTAATGCTAATACTTTACGTACTTTAACGTATTTTAATGGAAATATATTTTATTGAATTATATTATCAAATATATATTATATTA
This sequence comes from Trachelipus rathkii, assembly GCA_015478945.1. Taxonomy (NCBI): domain Eukaryota; kingdom Metazoa; phylum Arthropoda; class Malacostraca; order Isopoda; family Trachelipodidae; genus Trachelipus; species Trachelipus rathkii. Next base: position 310 of record JABUQX010005026.1, read on the forward strand.
TTAATTAATATATCTATATTATATATTATATATTTATACATCTATGAGATTCTTTTAAATAATGAATGTAGAAGTATATATAAATGGAAAGATTAATTCTTTCATATTTAATATTTAATATTATAAATTATATTATATATATTTAATTTATTTATATATATATATATCTATCATATTATTATATAATATATATTATATATTAATTAAAATTTATATATATCAATTATATTATTAATATATTATATTATATAATATTATTTAATAATATTATATATATATTATATATCATCTATTAATATATATTACTATATAATATAAATAATTATTATTATATATATAAAATAATTATATATAATAATTAATTAATTATATTAACTATAAATAATATATATATATATATAATTATATATTATTAATTATCTTTCGATTATATTTTTCAATAATTATATAACTTAATGATATTATATATTATAACTATATATTTATTATTTAATTATATATATTATTCTAATATAAAATTATATATATATATAATATTATAATATATATTATTATATTATATATATTATAAAAATATATATAATATATATCATTATTATATATTAATATATAATTATATTATTATATTATATCTATAATTTATATATATATCTATTATATAATATATTAATAATTATATATATTATATAATTATATATATATATATATATAGATGGTAACCAATGATAACTGTTGGTGCTCTATCTGTGGATGCGCTATTGTGATAGCAATCTATGGCAATCTCCTCAAACCGTACTCTCATACAATATTATAGATCTATTATGGTATTTAGATCTAGGTAATATATAATTTACAAGAGATGAAGGGAGATAGTATATTAACTTATTTGTTTATGTTTTTAGTTTTGGTGTTTTTTTTTTTGTTTTTTTTGTTATGTAGTTCTTATATCGGCGTACATGTATGCAACGGCATAAAAAGTAGGATGAAATTATTTATTATATATATTTTCGCCATATATATATAGGGGGCTCGAGCAGAGGGGTTATCTCATTGAATTTGGGAGTGTGAGATCTGATTAAGATTCCTCACTCTTTGTCGTCTCATTACTGGAGGACTCCGTAGATGACCTTCACCGATTCTTACACTCTACTGATCATTTTGTTAGGTTTTTAACCTTTATTTTATGGTTATATATTTTTTTTTTAGTTAAAGTAAATACACTTATATTTGTGTTTTATGGAAAAGTTTTTATTATATATTATTTTTAATATTTTATTATTTTTATACTAATAGGATTAATTTAATTAATTATATGTTGAAGTATAATCTTGATCTAAAGTAATTTCTGTGTGAGTCGGTCTCTCGAGCGCGTCATGTAGGGAGTACAGGAGTCGGTAGAGGGGAGGTAGAATCCCCTGGAGTCCCAGATTGGTCTTGAGCTGCATGGCCGCTCTAAAAATTATAATGGGGGGAAATAAATTTTTTTTGTGGACAATACGTGTATAATTCGATAATTATAATATTTTATTTATTTAATTCTATTTAAAAATTTTAAACACACAGAAATAATATGACAAATATAAGATATAAATAACTACATCTATTATTATATTTGGTTTGTTGTCTCTTCTTCTATTATATAATCCATAAAATAGATCAATTAGTTAAATAAATCAACTTAATAATAATAAAAATCCATTTATTAAGAAAACCAAGAATAACGAGCAGAGACTCTTTGTGTGTTATTTAATTCATTGTGATATTATATCGCTGAAATAACATTATTTAATATACTATTAATTTGTATTAAATATATATATAAAACTACTACATATAATAATGTTTTTGGTTAATGACATTTACTTATATTAAAATTATATTACAAAAAAACGTTTATTTGTTTTATTTAAAATAAATATACTTTTATTAATATTATTTATTATTTTTATATAATTATTTAATTTTAACCTAAAAATATAGTAACCTCTTATATTACCCCTGGAAGGTTAATTGTAAGTATTCCATGTTAACATACGATGAAATATTTGCTAAGTATTACTTTGGCTTCCGCTATGGTTCTTGTGTTCACTAAAAGTCGGGTGAGAGTGCCCAAGATATTAATTAGTTTCCCTTCTGTGAATACATAGTTATGTTTAATTATTGTAAAATTATACTCTCTGAAGAATCTCCAACATCCCAGCGTGTGCGGTCATATACGTTAGTGGTTAATTGTGTTGTCCAGATACACGCATATCGCTCGTGTCCGATACACATGCCGTTCGAGTCTTCTCATAGATTATTTCCGCGACGCTTATCATTATTTTTGCCGCTGTGGTTTTTGACTTTAATTTTCGCATAATCTAGTCGTTAGCAAGCATCGAGCAGATCGATAAAGATTAGATTTGTTTTTAGTGATTTAACGACTGTTTTCTTTGTTCATGTATGGTTGGCTTATTGGTTTTGTATGTAGTGACAACGTGTGCTGTTATTATGATGATTATGTAGTATTAACACTTATTGCCCGTAATAAATGCAATAACGTTAAAATATTGCAGAAATAATATCATTCCTATACTCTTAACTCTAGTTATCTTCTGAAATTTTATTTTTTGTGTCCGTTACGTTGGCCGTACACGAGTAAACTCTCCGACCCACTTATATACTGTGTGAAGAGCGGTACTCTACTGTTTCTTTAAGCTTCAGGGTGAGCTTTTAAAAACCTCGCTCACCACTTTAATCCTATGCACTGTGAGTTCCATTAATACGGTTAAACTTTTTACTAATAATATTATTCTATATATAGTAATATATTTATATTATATTATATTTAGCGCCAGTCTGCCGACTTGGGGCCGTTCACTCATGTTTTTAGACCTTTTAGCTATGGTGCCCGTTAAGGTACCCCTTTAATGGCGCCTTTGGATGGATTTACTTTCCGGCCCGCCGGGGCCTCCAACGGGCGACATTACGCCAGGTCGCCTGCCCTACTTGAGCCGACCCTTAGCGTTTCCACGAGTCTTCTACTTCTGTTTAACATCTTTATTTCGCCCTGACTCTAGCCGTCATGAATATGTCTTTTATCAGCTTTTTTTTGACGGGTGTCTCAACTGTATGTTGAGTCACAGTACCTCTCGGCACCAACGCTTTGAAACTTCACTCCTTCAATTTGCTAGTTACCTTACCGCTCCTATTGATGGCCCAGCATTGAAAGATTATTCTCTAAAAACAAAAAGTTCCACCTACTCAACCATTCATTACATTCTAGTAAATAACTATTATGCAAATTATTAATGGTTGAATCATTTTCACATCATTAACTTAAGAATACAAATTCAATATAAAAGTTGAATTGTTATAGTATTCATATAACGTAATCAAAAGTATGTGCGAATATAATCAACCACTATGTGATACAGATTTAAAATAGATGTAAGCTTAGTTTTTTTTTTTTTATAACATTGCGAGCATTATCAATATTTCTTGTACAATACACTCTAATTTAGGCCATAAATATTTACTACCATCTTTTAGCTATTTGAAGATACCATTAGTATATGATAGATAGGAGCCAAAGGTGCTCCAGTCCTATACTTGAGCTGCTTCTTTTCATTTTGGGAAATTAATACAGGGCAGCATTACATACTATCAAGAATTTCAGAGTTACACTTCGACGACTTACACCGTTTGCAATTCTTTTTCATTTAAACATAACTTTTATTAATATTGTTTTATTCAACTTTTACAACAAAGCACTATAAAGGATTTATTATAGCTTATCACAATGTAACCATAACTTAAGTATTTGAATATAATAATAATAATTAAATAATTTAATTATAATATAATTATAATATAATAATAATATTAAATAATAAATAATTAAATATAATAATAATTAATAATAATTAATAATATAAAATTATAATATAATAATAATAAATTTATAATAATATAATATAATATAATTAATTATAATTATATTCTTTATAATTATTATATATTATTATTATTAATTTTATTATATAATTTATTATAATTATTATTATTTATTATTATTAATTATTATTATTATTTTATTATATATTATTAATTATTTATTATATTAATTTTTAATTATTTTATTATTATATATAATTATTATATTTATTATTTTATTTTATTATTATTATTAATTATTTTATTACTATTATTTTAGTTTATATATTATTATATATATATTAATATATAATTATATTAATATATGTAATATTCTAAAATTTATTTATTTTATATATATTATTATATTCATTAATTAATAAATTGAATTTTTTGAGATATTTCATATATATTTTATATATTATTATATATATATAATATCTGGCTTTTATAATAAGGCTTTTATAAGGTATCTTGGGTAATAATATATAATATATCTAAATTCATATATATATAATAAACCGCTTCGCTACTTAATTATACTCAAATATTAGTAAAGTAGAGTATACCACATACTCGTATAGTAGATAACTATTATTAATAATATATAATTATATTATATATATATATATATATAATAAATATTATTTATATTAATATATATATATATAATTATATATATATATATATATAATATAATATTATTAATTATTTAATTATATTATTATTAATTATATATAATATATATATATTATTATATATTATAATTTAAAGAA
>JABUQX010005026.1:10000-22500 GCA_015478945.1 Trachelipus rathkii
TAATAATATATAATTACTATCCAAATATTATACCTTTCTCTTACTCTGAGTTAAAGGGATGGAAGATACTGTAGCCAGAGAATTTGTGTTTATTTATTTAAAAGAAATATCAATTATCACCAGCAAAATTTACTGTAACTTATTCTTGGAACACGTTATAAATATTAGAAATTAATATTTGTTTTTATATAACACTGCTATTATAGTGTTTTCACAGACAGTTGAGTTTTTTCACTTGTCAATATCAAATGTTCATAGCAGAAAAATACTCTTTTGTTGAAGCATTATGATTCCTGGTAACTAATAGAAGAATTATCAACCATTTCTCAGGATATTTAGATATTGAGCCATTATTTTAGTGACAGTGAGAATATGATTATAACGCAAAACATCACCAGGAGATGTTTTCTTTGAATTCCAATTGTCCAACATTTTCTGGGGTCACATACTGTTTAACGAACACATATTCGTCATAAAGTGCAGTCTCGTCTATTGTAAAGGTAGGGATGAGTTCGAGAATAAACTTAAGAGTTTCTGCTATACTTCCTCCCAGCACGGTATTCTCTTTAGTGTTACCCAAGTAAATTGTTTTAAGTTTTTAAGTGGATTGATCCATTTAGATAAATAATCAAAGGCAGTTTTGTAGAATGTATGAACATACTGTTTAAATTTTGCAACTTCTGATTCCAGGCCTTCTTTTACCAATTTTTGAAGAATCGTTGTTACAGCTAATGGAATAAAGCAGTCTTCGCTCTTAGAGGCCATATTATTTTGTGAATCATTTAATGCTGACATTACTTCGAAAATGTAATTGTATCCCCTTCAATCTTTTCAATAGTCATGTGAAAAGTGGATGCTTGACTGTGTAAAGTAAAGACATGCTTCAGATAAAGGATTTTCAAAATCGATTTTTATCACAAAGGGCTATTTTCTTGGTTGACTCAAGGAATGATTTTAAGGGGGCATATTTGTCAGAAGACGTTTCACCCGCAAGGAGGTAGAGCAAGCTCTGGTTTTGCTAATATCCTAATATTTGCTTGTATTCTTGATTAACAAATTCACAAATTCTTTAAGTTTTTCAACTCTTACTGTGTATATTAGACGTGAGATATATTTGAAACGATGCCTTCAATATCAATAGGAAGAGCATCAGCAGCTGTCTGAATAGTGTTGTGAATGATATGAGCAGAACATCCTATTCAAACTAAACCATGTCCCAAGTCCTCCTTGAGTTTTGTAAAAACATTGTTAACGCCCTTTCTAGATATACCCCAAAATTGCAATTAGTATTATCTGCGCAGAGAGCTATTGTTTTTTCTTTTGCATTCATATTTTTTAAGCATTCCATTAAAAATGCCGAGATTGTGTTAGATGTTTCCGAGGGCAATGATTTTACTTCTAAAAGTTTTATCTAAATCCCTTTAACAGGTTGGAAATATCTAACAAGTACTGGGAATATTTTTATGTCCTTGTGATTTGAAGCGTCGGTCATAATCGAAATAAAATTGGCTTCTCGAATATCAGTCTGCAGTTCCGATATAGCTATTGGAGTAAAGACATTTAATACAATTGCCTCCGCTTTTGTACGGGCACATGTAAACTTAGGGTCAAAACAAGTCTTGATTAATTTTGAAGAGCAATCCATAGATTTGAAAGATTGATTATGTTGCACTAAGTAGTGATAGGCAAATGCTCCTTCAGCCGCGGCTAATTTAAGTTCTTTGTCACCAAAAATGTCATTTCTGAAAAACGTTGTGAGTGTTGAACTTGATGCACTGGCAAGCAAAGCAGTTTTATGTTTTTCAGTATTTAAATGTTGTGTAATATCTGTTCTTCTCCATGACTGATATTAAAGCTGGAAGAACATATGTTGCAACGAACACATGATTCCGTAAATGTCTTTTTCATATATGGGTATTCTTTCTCAAGGTCCTTATTGAAAACACATTTCCTCTTGCCTTTGGGGGCCATTATTTAAAATTAATTTTAATTTTCAAAATGATGAAAAGAATATCAAAATTAGATTTTATATATATTATTTAGTATATATATATTTATTAATTTATATAAATATATATATATATATATATATACTATTATATATATATATATATATATTATATATATATATATATAATATTATACTTTATTATATAATACCCCCGACCCGTGAGTGCTAGAGAAATTTATTTTTAGTGTATAAAAATATTTTTCCTGGGTAAGAATTTTTTTAAAATATTTGCATTATATATAAAAATTTTAATTTCCTCAACTGTCCAGCGGTAGGGGTAAGGGTACGGGGGCGAATCCCTCATAGAAATACCCATTCTGTCATGCATTTGATATATATATATATTATATATATATTATATAATTATATTATTATATATTTATATATTATATATATAATATATATATATATATATATATTTATATATTATATATATATATATATATTATATTTATATGGCAGAAATGGATAATTTTAACGTGAGTATGCATAATATGTATTTTTTAATGTTAAATAAATTCTGTAAAATAAGCAAAATTAAATGCATTATAAATAAAAATTGTATTATTTATCCAGTACTCACGGGGTGCATGTAATAATTTCTATTAAAACTATAACAATTAAAGAAACTAAAAAATTGCAAAAATGTTACTTCACATACGATTTTCAAATAAAATTAAAAAAAAAATTTGAAAAGGTGCTTTTTGTTAACTTCATGTCGATATTTTTGTAACGTATCTTTAATTAATCCCTATTTTGTTATGACTTATGAAACATAGGCAAGTTCAGTAAAAATGGCCTGGGTTTACGATTTTATAAACGGAATTATAATAATTTAACTATGCTTAGATTTAATAAATTTACATTACCTGTACTTGATTTTACGAATCCTACAAGAAAAATCAATATATTTAAAATATATTGAATAATAATAAACAGTTCAGGAGAGCTCGTCTTATGCACAATTACAATATATATATATATATATATTATATATATATATATATTATATATATATATTATATATATATATATATATATATATTATATATATATATATATATATATATTATATATATATAATATAATATATATATATATAGATAATTAACTTTTAAATCACAAAAATAACTTGTTGTCACACAGAGCGATCAAAGAAGACTGTTATTTTTTTTGACATGTTTCGCGCCCTTCGCTTATTCACGTACATAAATTCAAAGACTACATCTACATGTTTCGAACATGATCTCTTCTCAGTTTTCCTGCCTTTATAAGTATAGCAATTTCATGCCTAGCCTATATGCTGCTTGCAGCTGCTAAATTTCAAGATTTATAATGTTTACCAACGTAAGTTGTAAAATAAGCATAAAAATTTGGATTCATTTTCATCTGTTTTAAAATACGGGACAAAAAACGGGACAGTGGTTTGAAAAACGGGACTGTCCCGGAAAATACGGGACGTCTGGTAACCTTAATCAAAGATTAAGATTTGAGTATATTTGAACAAAAATTAAAGTAATTTATTGTTTTTTTTTTATTTATTGGTTAATGAAAAAAATAAATTAAATTCTATTAGAAAAGCAACTACCAATTATCCCGAAAATTTTTGAAATCTTTTAAATCGAGAGAAATAAGCATAAATATAAATGTAGCTTTTTCAAAGTTCAATATACAGGGAAATTTTTATTTTGGTGTTTGAAAGATGAACCACGTCTGTTTTCCCAATATTTTCACCATCTCTCCCAATAGACACCATAAACACCATAGTTATCATTCTATTATCCTAATATTTTCACCATCTCTCCCAATAGATAACATAAACACCATAGATACCACAGATACCATTCCATTATCCCGATATTTTCACCTTCTCTACCAATAAATACCATTCCAACCATTCTATATTTTTTTCATACAACTAATAAAGTTTACGCCAAAAAAACAAAAAAATAATGATGAACTAAAATTTAAATTAACTTTTATTTCATAAATAAATTCGACCAAAATTAGAATATTTTTTTCATTTATTAAAAGTTTATATAATAAATCAGGACTGTGGATTTTTTACAACCTTATGTTAGTAACTCCAATATAAATTTTGTTGTAATACAGCACTAGTTACAAAAGGTCACACAACATTGATACTGTTGAACTAAGTCTGACCAACAACACACGTAATATTTTAACATTTTTGTTATAATGAAAACAGAAACGTTACTATAACTTTTAGATATTTCACTTTTAACATAAAATACCTGCAAGTAGGTTACATAATATATTATATATTTATTATATATTATATATATATATATATATTATATATATATATATATATATATATATAAATTATAATATTTATATATTGTATAAATATATAATATATATATATATATATATATATATATATATATATTATATATATATATATATATATATATATAACTATATATATATATATATATATATTATATATATATATTTTTAATTATATATATATATATATAAAGTTCGTCCCCTCACGGATAGCCTATTCAAGAGAGAACTTACTAAGTAATTTCTACATAGGATGGATAGTGATAAGTCCTACCCTTGCATGCATCGGTCGTCTAACCGAATGAGTGCACCAACCTGCACGGGTATGTATATATATATAAAGATATATATATATATTAATATATATATATATATATATATATTATATATTATTATTATATTTATATATATATATATATTATATATTATATTACAAATAAACATATATAAATATTAAAATATTTTATATATATTATATATATATATATATATATAATATATATATATTATATATTATATTATATATATATATATATATTATATATTTATATTATATATATATATATTAAATATATATATTATAGCTATATATATTTTTTAAATATATATATATATATATATTATATAATTATATTATATATATATATAAATATTATATATATATATTATAATATATATATATATATATTATATTATATATATATATATATATATATATATATAATATTAATAGGGGAGGAAAAAGAAGAAAACAGTTTGGAATGGGAAGATTTAGAATATAGTGAAACTCAAAAACAAATGTTTAAAGAAAAGAACTGAAGAAAATACATGAGAATAGGCAAATGCAAAAAACTATGCAGAAGTTGTAAAGAGGAGAAGCATGAACTCTACTTAGGGGAGAATATGAGGAGAAATGAGGGAGGAATTTAGGGACACACGAATACAAGTGTACGGAGTGGCCAAGGGCATGAAAGGAAGTAAGGAACCCGAGATGCATGTTGTTCTGAATAAGAAGGTAGTAAATTTTCAGGAGAAGGAGGAGGTGACTGAAATTAGGGGAAGTATTTCGAAGAGTTTTTGAGCGTGAAAGAAGAGAAGGAAGGAATGGAGGAACCATACCTGAAAGAAGACAAGAACAAGAAGAATTAAGAAAGATAGAGATAGAGGAATTGAAGAGAGCAATTTAAATATTGCAAAACGAGAAGATTCCAGTATGCGATGGACAGAATAACGAGTTTTCTAAGATAGGAGACGGATTAACTAAATGGTTAAAAAAATATATTAAACCAATTATGGGAGGAGGGTAAAATATCATCAGAATGGAGGAAAACAATAGCTTGTCAGATAAATAAGAATTAAGACTGAAGAATATGCTGAGATTATAGAGGAATAATATTGTTGGTGGGAGTGACTAAAATATATGAGAGCTTCTTTGAGACAAGATGAAGAATAATGGTCTTAGATAAGTTTGGAAAATGGCAAAACGATTTCACACTAAGTAAAATAACGACAGAGTTGATATTCTACATGAAGATACTGAAAAGGAAATCCATAGAGTGAAATGTTAAAGCAAATGCGATATACCCATAGATACAAGCCAGTCGCTATCTAAAATCTACCCTAAGGTTTCACAACATTGTGACAGACCCGCGCTGTGGTATCTCGTCAATGTCAAGTTTCATCCTCTGGGCCAGGCACACAATCATGCTTCTACACAAAACCGGCAGATTCCAAGCTCACACGCCACTATATATCCGCTTAACCAAATAACTATCATTCATCCTTTCTATACGACACAACCATCTTATTTAATACTCTGTCATTGATTCTCTCGAGCAGGCATTTCTTCGCATCAAACGGCTCTATAATACGCTTATTTCTCATTTTATCAATTCTTTCCACACCTAACATTCCCCTAACATCATCCATCTGAATAGAATGCTCCTTAGATCAATTCCTCTTATTCCACATCATACTTTCGCTACTAAAAATTCACATCTTTAACAACGTACCCCTATGCAGATTCCCCACACTCAGTCATACTCAGCTAACTTTCTTTCACTAATGATTTAATTGTAACAGTCACCTTCCTACCGTTTACATAGCATGAATGCTTAAACTCATATTCTTATTCCATCTGTACATAATCCAATATGATTCCACACTGCGGGCTCTCCTTACTCTTTTCTACATTTACTTTCAAAACCATATTTTTATACACCATGTCAAATCCCCCTACCATTCTTTTCATACTTTTTCAGATTCGCCACACAAAACCAGATCATTTGTGCTTAACAGGGAGGACAACCTACACTCTTTTTAATTTATCAACACTTTCACCCATTCCCCCGACACCCCTACCTTTAATCCTTCCATCACTCCACCCGTATACAAGTTAAATAGTCATGGGGAAATAATACATCCTTGTCTCACTCCACTATTAATAATGAACCATTCACTCTCCCCTTTATTTATTCTTACCCTCGCTTCACACTCAGCATACATACTTTTAATTCCATTCTGAAGACTACCACCAACACCAAATATCATTACCACTTACCACAGAGCTTTGTTATTAATCCTGTCATAAGAACATTGCAATTCTATAAAACTTAGATACAGTTTTTTTCTCTTTCACTTTTTTCACTCATTAACTTCATTGCAAATCATTGATCTACATATCCTCTACTGCTTCTAAATGCACTTTGTTCTTCAACAATCAGTCTTTTAGTTACTACGAATTCTTTCAATAAAAATAACAGCATATAATTTCCCTATAACATTCAATAAACTAATTGCATATTAGGTTCAATAGATTCTTCAGTTTTACTTATCACCTTAATCCATATATAGGGCAATGTGCTATTATTCCTCTCCTCCAATCATTCTGAAATAGACTCTATACAAGCGATTTGTTACAAAACTTTCAGATGTAGCCAATTATAATCTCACCATGTTATGAAGATTTTCTAATTGTTCCCTCCTCACACTCCCCACGTTCATCTTACCAGTCAAGATAGCCTAATCTCTATTCATTAATCTATGGAGTTTAATCCTACTCTCTTTCTAAATTTCTCTCACTTTCTTCCAGAACAGCTCCTTATTTCCTTGTAAATCTTAATTAACTTCCTTCCAAACTGCTCATTTATCTTTTTTTATTCTCAAAAGTATGTAACTTTTAGATTTCATCTTTTCCTCCTTATATAATTTCATACACCTTATCGAACCTCATCAATTGCTTTTAACACTTGCACAAGCATCTTGTTGCTTTAATCGTTTTCCATAACTTCTTATTTCACCATTCATTATTATGTTATTTTTCGACTTCAGCACATTCACATACTCCTCTTGCACTACTAACAAACGCCTCTTTCAATTGCGCCCAAATTTGCTGTTTCATCTTGGATACATTCAACTGACCTATTTCAAGTGTATTTTCAATATTTTTTTATATATTTTGTTATCATTATTCTCAATAATAAAATTATCAAACTTCCTTCATTTTTTTCTTCCTCTCCATCTAATGTATTCACTAACTTGATTTTAAAAAATACAACATATGGATCTGATATTCTCATCCCGCTAACACTTTCACTGTTTAACATCCATCAACATACCTAAACATCTTAGCCAGCGCAAAATTATACAATACTCCTTCACATCGACAGATCTATGCATTACTAACTTCTGTACTTATGGATAATCTTGTGTTCAAAAAAATGTGGTTCTCATCAAATCCTCTCTTTCTTAGAAATCTATCATCTTATCCCATTCTCATCTTTCTTAGTCACCAATCGTTTGTTTATACCATCCCTCTTTCAAGTCACCCAACACAATTATTCTCATGCCCCACTCTCCCAATTAAAACATCGTTTAGTTTATTTCAGAAAGTCTCACTATCAGTAAGGAGGGCCAGCTGATGTTGCAAAGAAACATTTGGTTTTCGGCGTTTGATTTTTCAAATTTTGGGTATCTGAGGTTGGGGAGACAGTTTCTGAGGTCTGTGAGGCGTTTGGAGCAAGAAATTCCAAGTCATGTCGGTCTTTAACCTGGATTTTAACTAAGATAGCTAAATTTTGAATCTCGATGCGTCAAACTAGGGGATATCAATGCTGGGAACCAGATTCCGAGGTTGGCGAGGTGTTTAGATTGCCAGATCGAAATAGTCATGTCAGCATCTGACTTGGCCAAAGCCCCCAACTCCTGAGGAGTTTGTGTCAAAGACGCTGGGGCGCGTTCGAGGGCAATGACACTCATCCAAGGTCGAGTTCAAGGGAGACGTCACGTTTCCAAAGTTGAGTTCGAGGGCGAAGGCACGTCTCCAAGGGCACGACGCGATTCCAAGGCGACGATTCGTGTTTGAGATTTGTTAAAAGTATTTCGGTGGTTTTGAACGTGAACTCAGAAGCTCGGCCCAACAAATGATCGTTAGGTAATTTCTGATTATTTCATTCGATTTATCCTAGCCTTTTGCCCAAATTCGATATTTAAATTATCTTTCTATTACCTCATGTTCTGAAATAATAGCAAAAATATAAACTTATTACAACTCACCAAACGAAGGATTGAAATTTAGATATCATTAATGACTGGCCATTGTTCTAACTGTTATAATAGCAATAAGTTGTTTACAATTTTTATCTTTTAAATACGATTTATTTAATAACGATGATAATGATAATTGAGTAACTATATATATATATATATATATATATTATATATATATATATATATATATATATATATATATATATTATATATATATATATATATATATGATTGAAGACACTACAATTAGTAGAAAGGATTTTTCCTTCATGTCAAAGATCCAATCAGAGAACAGTAATCATGTGACGTCATTAAGCTCTGCCCCTTTTATATTGTTTCTTATATGCCACACCCGCACCTCATGTGGTTCTGAAAATAGTGTAATAATAGCAAAAAATATAAAGCTATTACAACTCATCAAACGGAGGATTGAAATTTAGATATCATGAATGACTGGCCATTGTTCTAACTGTTATAACAGCAATAAGTTGTTTACATTTTTATCTTTAAAACACGATTTATTAACGATTACGACATTAATAATAATTGAGTTAATATATATATATATATATATTATATAATATATAGTTTTAAAAAAAAATATATATAATAAATTTTTTAATATATATATATATATATATATATATATATATATATATATATATATATATATATATAATATATATATATAAAAATATAAAATATATATTTTATATATATAATATATTATAATATTATATATATGTATATATATATAGTATATATATATATATATATATATATATATATATATATATATATATATATTCGAACTCTTTTTTAACTAGTTTTTAGTGTTTCTATTTTCTTATTTATCTTAAACGGCTTTAAGCATAGCACCAACGTTTTTAGTTAATTGTTATTTTAAATCTTTACATTCCAGTTTTACGTTGAATAATTGTAATTTTTTTCTTTTTCGTAATTTTGTGAGGGTTGTATCGAGTGCGTATGTGTTTTTAACTTTTCTAAAAGTTCATATTTTTTACATATTTAATTAAAAATAGTTTTTATCGTTTTAACATTTTACGGTTTTTTTTGTGTGTGAATAATTTTAACCTTTTTTTGTCTGTTTTTTTTTTGTTTGTTTGTTTTTGTTTTGGTGTGGTTGTGTGTGCATGTGTGATGGCAGATTTGCACAGGCGCGGGCTTTCTATAGACTTTACTAACATCCGCGGCTTAAAATCTTACTAACTCTAGCCCTAACCTTTTGCTCTTGTCTGTGACACAGATGGCTAAGAATTCATCCTCTAACTCGTTTAATGTATCCAACTATAACTTATTTCATAATTTCCGTCTAAAGGGTGGAGTATGTGCCCTATGTAAACATAAACACTCCTGTAACACGCCTCGAAGAATTCGAATCTCCTAACTTCGTTAGTCTGTGGCTTAAAATCTTTCTTCCTTCTACTACAATAATCTTGTGCTTCTGCTACTGTTCTCCTAACAGAACAGATTTTCACGCCTTTTTTGAATATCTTACTACTTCTCACGAGACTGTTATATCTTCTCATCCAAATACTGAGGTCCTCTATTTAGGGGATTTCAATGTACACAACACTGAATGATTGGGGTCCTCTCATACTGATTTAGGTGGAGAGGAGGCCGAACATTTTGTATTCCCAACGATCTGGAGCAACTAATTAAAGAACGCACACACGTTCCGATCGTCCTAACCATTCTTGAACCAACTTGCTAATGTTTTCACCACTAGTCATTCTCTCTATAAATATACACCTTCGCTGCTATTGGTAAATCTGACCACAACCTTATATCTCTTAATTTTAATACTTTCTCTCCAACAGCTCCATCCTGCCCTACGCGTTTTTTCTGGCACTTTGATCGGGCCGATTGGGAGGCCTTGCGTCGCTTCTACGCTAACTATAATTGGAATGACTGCTTTGACTCTGGTGACGCTTCAGCTTCTGCCGATAAGGTGGGAGCTGTAATTGTTGATGGGAGAGCAGGTTCATTCTTCTTCGACTAAATCTTTCTCTCCTCATAATCCAGGTTCGATCGTGACTTGTTCTCTGGCCATTCAGGCTAGAGACAGTGTGTTCGGGAGTGGAAAAATTCTCGTTCTCCTATCACTCTTGCTAATTTTCAATCAGCTAGGAAATCGTTGCAGGAATACTCTTCGAAGAGCAAAGCGGGCTTTTATCAAACGAAGGTGCGCTAATCCTTGGTTCTCCTACTGACAATTTTTCTAGCCTCTTTAAACAAAATTTTAATAACTTCTGTTAACCTGCCTTTTCTCTCTTATTCGTTCTGATGGTTCTGTTGCTAATTCTCCAACTGAAAGGCCATCTCTTCGCCTCCTATTTTCATCTAACTCAACCCTGACGAATCTGGCATTCCTCCTCCTCCTTCTCTCTCTCTCTCTTCCTATGCCTTTGCCTGTGTTTACATTTGATCGTGGTGCATGGGCTCCTGAATCTATGAACGTTAGGAAGGGTGGCCCGGATGGCATTTCTCCCCGTGTTTTGAGGGAGTGTGCTTCCGTGCTGGCCCCTCCCCTCGTTCAACTATA
Source organism: Trachelipus rathkii (assembly GCA_015478945.1). Taxonomy (NCBI): domain Eukaryota; kingdom Metazoa; phylum Arthropoda; class Malacostraca; order Isopoda; family Trachelipodidae; genus Trachelipus; species Trachelipus rathkii. The sequence goes on from JABUQX010005026.1 coordinate 21,439, forward strand.
TTCTCTATGTCTCAATACTAACACTTTCCCTCAGTGTTGGAAGCACGCACATGTCCAACCGATTCCGGAAAAAAAGGAAGCCGCTCTGATCCTTCTAACTATCGCCCTATAGCTTCCACTTGTAATTCTATCTAAGATCTTTGAAACCTTCTCAACTCTCATTTTTTAGATCATCTGGAATCTCATTCACTTCTTTCCGATCGCCAGTATGGCTTTCGGGCGTTCGAGGTCTACTGCGATATACTTTCCTATCTTTCGATTTAGGTTTTTCCGCCAATTAGGAACTATGGGGTAGACTTACGTGGGGCGCTTTGACATATCCAAAGCAATTGTGACCGGATATGACACGCGACACTGCTCTCCAAGGCTCCCTTCATTTGGGTTTCTCTTCTCTTGCTTACTTAATGTCTAGTTTTCTCTGCAATCGCTGCAAAATGGCTGTTGTGGACGGGCGCTTCTTCTTCTTTTTCTGTCAATTGTGGTGTTCCTCGAGGTTCTGCCTATTTCCTACTATATTATTACTTTTTATTAATGACCTGCTCAGAGGCTCATCCAATTCTATCCACTCGTATGCCGATGACTCGACCCTTCATTCTTCAACTCATTTCAATTCTGCTCCTTCTTTTTGCTTCTAAAATTGCCTCTCGTTCTTAATCTTTCGCGATTCTATTCTCGCAGATCTGGATGGAATTGGATGGGGTCGTCTCAACCTGTGAAATTTAATTCTTTAAAAACTCAACTTCTACAAATCTCCCTCTCTAAACAACTTCCAACCTTCCCTATCTCTTTCGGACGGTTCTCTCTTTCTCTCCTGTTGACAATATAAACATCCTTGACCTTAAAATAAACAAAAAAAGTCTTGGAAAACCTCCACACAACGGTTGCTAGGGCGGCTTAAAGAAACTGGGAATTCTGATTAGACTGCGCGAGACTTTTTTTCTTCTTCTCCAGTTACTCAGCTATACAAGGGCTCATCCGCCTTGTATGGAGTACTGTTCTATATCTGGGGGGCTCTGGTTTCACGCGGGCTTTTGACAGGGTCGAGTCAAAGGCCAAAGACTT
>JABUQX010005026.1:27500-29013 GCA_015478945.1 Trachelipus rathkii
CGTAACCATGAGAATGGTTGCAAAACTTAGATTTTTTTCAAGTATTTGCCATTTATTAGAAGTCAAAGCTTAAATGATTTATTGTTCTGTAATATAAACTTGCAGAGGTCTTTCAAACATTAATTCTTTCTAGAAGCAAATATAGTGCTATTCCACCTTGTATTAACATCTTGAATAGGCATAAGTGGGTTTGCAAGATGTGGATCCAAATCTCTTTGTATTCTTTAAATTAATTACAGCTCAAAAACTGGAATGATTGAAATTTGTTACAAATATTCCTACATTTCTTAATTAAATCACTGTTTTTGAGAAAATAAGGCATCTTTAAATAACAAAGATATAAATAAACAAGAAAAATTGTGCATCCTGCCTAAATCAGTTCCAAGTTTCATGTTATATACTCCATCTCGAAGGGTCAAATGGTTATGTTAGGAGGAATTTCAAATTATTCATCGTAATTTCAAATCTTATAGTGATTTAATTCCAGAATGAAAACTGGGAAATACTTGCAATGGAGTAACAGTCCATGTTTTTCAAAACTCGCTGGTAAGAGCCAGAGTGCGTTAAAGAAAATAAAGAGTCGTTTGAAATTATTTAGCTCTCTATATATCTGTAGTAAATTATATCTGATCAGCCTTAGATAACTTCTCGAATACTGCTGAACTCAATTTCCTGTATGAAGTTGGTAACATTTTCCCTACAAAATATTTTCTACTAGGAATAAGATATTTTGGTTGAAGATGGACAATAAGTTCTATGTCCTTTCTTTCTGTGACTGTTAATGAAAGGTTACTCTTGCGAATAAAATTCATTATTTTTCTGTGATTTGTGGTCATTGATATACCAAATTTTTTGGGGAGAAACTCTCCTCAAAACTCACTTATTTCAGGCTTTGGATCTATTGCTCTTTTGTGATTTCACGTTCTAGAAAATACAAGACTCTCCCTTTTCCTATTAAAATTTTTTGGACTTCCAGTTCTCTTCAATGATGATTTTCCATATGTTCATGAAGTGGCATTGTACTAAATATAAGATTTTATGTTGAAAGTTATATAAAATATATTTTTTTTACATTTTATATAGTTAAAGGAAAGTTCACAAGAAATTCCGGTTCCGGCCTTAAAATTTTCACCCTTACAATTAATAATTATGCCGTCCGTTTCTAATGAAACTAATTCATCAGTTAACGGTTTAAAAATTTGATGATTACCATATCTTCCTCGATCAACCGAATGAAATAATAAAACCAGAAATATGTTCTAATTTACTCAATAACGGAGGAGGAAAACATCTGAGTGAAATGTATACTGCTCCCAATTTGTTAATACCTGCATGGGATCCTATGGATTACCAGTTTCGAAATCATCATAGTATACAAATAGCGGAAAAACTACTTTGCCTTTAAATCTTGAATTCTTAGATCGCCATAAATGCCCGTTTAAAAAATCTTGCAGATGTTCAGATATGTTTGAATTATTCTTCATGTAATCCAGTGCACATTCATATATCCCAG
>JABUQX010005027.1:0-22868 GCA_015478945.1 Trachelipus rathkii
TGATTTGCTGCTTATTTTTGTTTCAGAGGAGGCCCGGCCTCCTGTGCTTCCCCCGTAAAACCGCGCCTGATAAACAGATATGCTCTAAAACAGTGAACACATCCAACACATTAAATATACAAAAATACTTAACAGACTAGCCTAGAGTAGACTGAAAATCTTTGCTAGTCGATGTTCTATAGTTCTATAGTTTAGAATTCTGGGTTCCTCTTCTAGATAAGTGGAATAGTCTTTCCTATGAAATAGTAAAAAGCGGCAACATCGATTCATTCAAAAATGATTAGATATAAACAACATTTAAATTGGTCTCTGAACTTCATTTCAACTCAATTTTTCTTTATCAAATCAATAGAAATAGCAATGAAATAGATAGGGTAAAATCAATCTAGAACTTACGAAATCATTTAGAAGATGTTAAAAATACATCTTAAAAATGAATTCGGACGCCGAATTTATAGTAGAACTATTGATATAATTTTAGTAAATGTTAATACATCTTAAATGAATTCAGTTGCTAACAGCTTTGATGTTCTACCGCTTGGAACGTATATGTTCTAAGTTTAGTGATCTCATCAATCATACTATAGTATAACCTAATACATAGCACCCAGTCTCAACATTAACTGATTAGGAAAAATAATTAATTTTTTTTTTACAGTTGTAGCACTATAATATTTGCTGCTTAGAAACAGATTTGTTCTAAGTGAGCAAACTCATATATCATATCAAAATATGTAAAATAATATACTAATGCTAAAACATGTAGCAATTATGATTGTTAAAAACATAAACCTATCTTTTTTAAGACATTGGACAAGTGGATCACAATATATAAACAAAAATACTTAGCAGACTAGCCTTAAATGGAATGTAAAATCTTTGCTAGCCGGTGTCCTTTAGTTTTCTTCTTCTTCTTCTTCTTCTTCTTCTTCTTCTTCTTCTTCTTCTTCTTCTTCTTCTTCTTCTTCTTCTTCTTCTTCTTCTTCTTCTTCTTCTTCTTCTTCTTCTTCTTCTTCTTCTTCTTCTTCTTCTTCTTCTTCTTCTTCTTCTACTTCTTCTTCTTCTTCTTCTAAGAAGGCCAAAGAAATTAATACCGGAATTGAGAGGTAAGTCATACGAGCAACGACTACGTAAATTAGATATTCGTTATTTAGAACAAGAAGATTGAGATGAAAATTAATAGAAGTTTTTAAAATACTAATTAAATTTGACAATATTGATTACAAGCAATTATTTAGATACGATTTTAATGATATAACACGAAACAATGGGCATTAACTTTCTCATAAACGATTTCAAAGGTCAGGATCCAATGTTGGGCTCGGGGTGAGCTCAATTTTCACCACTCCCCTAAAAATGGACATAAAATTCGGAATTTTCAGTCGATTTTAACCGTATAAATACCAAACTGTACCTTTTTATGCTATCTAAAACGTTGTTTTCGGGTGCTTTCTGTGACTGTAGTCATTCTTTCAGAATTTTCAATTTTTAAAAATCCATGTTTTTGACATTTTTCGAATCTACTCCCAGAATTTTTCTCGAAATGACTTCAAACTTGAAATATGCATAGATGGGTCCATTAAATACAAAAATTTTTTTTTTTTGTGCTCAGCGTTGTCCAATTTTTAACCCCACTTTTTTTGGATTTGAAAAGTGAAATATTGATATATATTTTTTCCTGTTCGTGCGAAGTGGATAAATTTTCAGGGCATATGTAGTCGGAAGAGATGCACATTTTTTACTTAGATAATTTCTTTGTATATGCAATAGTTTTGGATTTGTTCTTGGAACAAATTTAAAAAAAAAAAAAAATTGGAAATTTTTAAAAAAATTTTTTTTGAGTATACAAAAATTATTTAAGTAAAAAAGATGCATCTTGCTCGACTGTACAAGCCCTGAAAATTTGATGTTGATCGGATGAGTAGAAAAAATATTAATTTTTCACTTTTCAAATCCAAATGAGGACGGACAACGCTGGCACAAAAATCAAAAAATAGAAAACATCAATGATTACTGGCAATGGCATGGATTTTATCTATCACCCATATTTAAGATTTAAATCATTAAGAATTCTGAGATGACTCAAATAATCAAAACATGGATTTGAATTTAAAATGAAAGAGTGACAGTCTAAACTACCCGAAAACAACGTTTAAACACAAAAAAAGCTACAGTTTGGTGTTTATAAGTCCAAAAATCGGCTGAAATTTGGTCTCAGCCCGAGCCCAACATTGGATCCTGCCCTTCAAACCAATTTAGCAAAGTATTTCTTCACTTCCGCTGTAATTAAGAGGTGGAATAGTCTTTCTTATGAAATAGTGAACAGCGGCAACATCGATTCATTCAATAAAAAGTAAGATATATATCTTACGGAAATTGATCTTTGAACTTCAATTCAAATTGATTCAAACACTAGAATTAATAGTGACCTGAATATAGTAAAATCAAACTTGAACAATTGAAATCATTTTGTAAATGCTAAAAATACATCATAAAAAGAATTCTGTCGCCAAACTTATAATAGCTTTGATGGTCACGGCTTAGAGCTTATCCGTTCTAAGAAGGTGATTTCATTGATCGCACTATCGACTTAGGTTATAATAAATATCTTTGATGTTCACTGCTTAGAACGTATCCGTTCTAAGACGGTGATCTCTTCGATCACATTGAGTAGGAGAAATAGTCCAGAAACAAAATTGATGTTTGAAAATGATGTCTGCTGCTTAGAGACAGATCTGTTTTAAGTGAGCAAACTCGTATGTCACATTAAATAATTAAAATAATATACTAATCCTAGAAAAAGTAGCAACTAAGATGTTAAAAATACATAAACAGACCTGTTTTAAGATAGTTAACATATCCAACGAAAGAAATAAACAAAATACTTTGATCACACTGAGTAGGAGGAATAATCCGGGAACAAACTTTAACAAACTTGTAGTATTATGATATTTGCTGTTTGGAAACAGATCTGTTTTAAGTAAGTAAAGTAGTAAGTAAAATAATTTATTAATGCTAAAACATGTAACAACTATGATGTATAAATACATAAACAGATTTGTATGAAGTTAGTTGACACATCCAACATAATAAATAAACAAAAATATTTAACAGAATAGTCTTAAGTGGACTGTAAAGTCATTGAGAGTCGGTGTTCAGTAGTACCTCTTTATTAAACGTTAGCTAAGCCTCATCTGGAATATGCAAACATTTAAAAATTGAAATAATTCAAAGAAGGGCAACCAAATTAATTCTGAAATTGAGAAGTATGTCATACTAGCAATGACTATGCGAACTAGATATCCATTCTTTATAGACAAGAAGATTGAGAAGAAAATTACTGTAAGTTTTTAAATTAATAAATAAATTCAAAACACAAATCCAAAATAACTGCATACACAAAAAAATTATCTAAATAGAGAATGTGTATCTCCCCCGACTACATATGTTCTGAAAAATTCATCCTGATCGCATGAGCAAAAAGAAAAAATATCGCAATTTTTAATTTTAAAAAACAAAAAAAAGTAGGTTTTGAATTTCGACATTGCTGAGCACAAATTTCAAAATATCAAAAAACTACTTCCTTACTTTTGTAGGTAATGGAGCCATCTATGTATATTTCAAGATTGAAGTCATTTCGAAAAAAATTGTAAGAGTTGAAGTGAAAAATGTCAAAAACATAGGTTTTCAAAAAATTAAAATTCTGAAAACATTACTACAGACACAGGAAAGCACCCGAAGAAAATGTTTTAAAGGTCAGGAAAAGCTACAGTTAGCTGTTTTTCCGATCAAAATTGGCTGAAAATTAAGAATTTTATGTCCTTTTTTTTATGTAGGGGCTAAAATGGGGTGCTGCTGGCTCGAATATTGGACCCTACCCTTCCCTTGTGTGCTGATCTTCAAAAGGTGCAACACCTAATACAAGATTTATCCTTTCAAAATTATTGTTGATAATATGCACAATCAGGCTTAGTAACGACACCCCAGCTGAAGTATCTGACCATTTATCCGTAGAGAAAGCAAATTTATTGTCTTGCATTTTCGGCAATTATCTTTTTTATTTTGTTGAAAACAGATTCATATATTTAATTGCATGTCAAGAACGAGTACATATTCCGTTGTTCAGTTTGAAATGCAGAACAACTTTCGCCAATAATCTCATAAACACAAGTTCTTCCACATGTTTGAATGGTAGATAATCCATCACTATCATTAGAGCAATACGTTTATCCACTCTCATAGATTTTTAATCAGTTTTATCCCAATATTTTGTAGCATAAGAATCCTCTTGAATATTTAATTTAATTTGCTTAGCAGCATTTTTTTCTTTTTTCTTCTTTACCTTCTTTCGGCGTGCTTCTTCATCAGTTACTTCTTTAAACTGTTCCTTATACTTCGATATTAAATGATTTTCTAGCTAAGTCGCTCCTCGTCCTTTCCTTGAAAACGAATTATCGCAAAGAGAACATTTTGCAGAGTCATTAGGCTCTTCCCTGAAGTATTTCAACACAACACTTAAACCGTAATAATCAATGTAAGCTAGAAAGTTAAGTAACTTTGTAGCAATTCAAAGCGATACAAATACTAATAATAGCCTTTTTTATATATAACCGAGCACGAAACATGCAAGAGACTGCCATGGTGCCTCAATCTATGGTACAAAAAAGGAAAAAGTTGTTATTGTCAATATTGGGAACTCGGAATTTTGATCTATAAATTATAAATATTTTCGAAAATGATAATTAAATATATTTCTGCGTTGTAACAGATATAAACAGTTTTAATTTAATATTTCTAATTTTTCTACTCGCAGGCCATGTATAGAGAAACTAGTGAAAAATCATGAATAATATTATTGATATATTAAATGATCATAATGGAAATGTTATAGATATTTATAGATCGTTAATTTAAGGGTTAAGGTTGGAGAGGTTGCCCGTCAGCAGATAGAAGGCAAGTTCTTCCTCGTTTAACTTTTTTATTTCATTATATATATATATATATATAATATAATCATTATATATATATATATATATATTATATATATATATATATATATATATATATATTATATAATATACCATATCATATATATATATATATATATATATATATAATATATAAATATATATATATAATATATATTATATATATTATATACTATATATAACTATAGTATTAACTATCATTAGTGGCCGTACGTTTAAGGGATAGGCTGGGCTAAGGCATTGCCTAATCTTATTTTTAAAGAACAAATTTCAATAATTAAGAGGAAACAATAAAAAATAAAGAAAAGTGTGTGTGAGAGAAATGTTTAATATAATAAGAAACAATAAGAAAATTAATCTACAAATCTTAAAGAAATATAAAGCAAAAATGAGCTATATATCCCTGGTTAACTTGCATTAAGCAGCATCGGCTGTAGCTGGAATAAGAAAATAGAACTCCTATCCCGTCAATGTTATAAAGAGAGGCAAGCCTCCTGCTCGTCGATCGTACTCTCCGTGCCATAAATAGGTTTCTTTTTTAATTTTCTTATATAAATTTATTAATATATATATATATACTATATAAATATACATCTATAATATCATATATTTATACTAAATATCCTACATATAAATTTTAACTATATATATATATATATATATATAGTGAGTATATATATATATATATATATATATTACTATATATATATAGTATAATATATTATAATATATATATAATATCAAAGTTTACCTCTATATGGTAAACTTTGTTTCACGCTACGTTTATAATATGGTAAACTTTTCTTATCTATATACAATACATATATATCTTTACTATATCTGATATATATAATAATAATATATATATTATATTATTATTATTATCATACTAATATTATACGTACTAATATATATAGTATATATATAATATATAGTATATATATATATAGTATATACTATATATATATATATATAATATATATATATTATATATATATATATAATACTATATATTATATACTAACTATATCCTTGCCTACCATATAAAAACATCTCGCTACGCCACTGATAATATACTATATATATATATATAACTATATATATATATATATTATATATATAATATATATATATATATATATATATATACTATATTATATATATAGTACACCTATTAGGTATATATATATATAGTATAATACTAATCGATTATCCTTCTAGTGGACGCATGCGAAATATAAAGTGAAAGAGGAAGGAGGAGAGGAATGGAAAAGAATAAAAATAAATGGACAATTGAGTATAAAAAAAAATTATTTGTAGATTTAAGAGAAGTCTTCGACTAACGCATCTTTTGAAAAGATACGTTTACATGTATTACCATAAAATGGTGTGAAGTAAGCTTAAATCATGAAAAGTAGCTAGTAGTAATAAATGCAGAGAAATTAATGCATAAAAATAAATAACAGTATATAAATTCAGTACTAAGTTCGTTGGTTAAACGCAAGCTTCCTGTTAAACGACTTAATAAAATTAATTGATAATAAGCCAAGAATTACGGCACTTCGGATTACTTACATTCAAAGGTTTTGTTACGAACAGTCGACAAAAATGCGGTAAAAAATGCTGACACGAAAAATGTGCAATCATATCATCAAAGGTTGATATTTTTAAAAAATGTAATTAGAAGGATAATATTAATTTCAAATGCTCTTTTAAGCTGGCAAAAATTCGTATTTTTGTCATTTTCGCGTTTGCGTGTTGAAAAATGTTTGCAAATAATATATTTAATTTTCTTTTTTTTAGCTAAAGCAATACCCGGAACCTAAACCGCAAAGATGACAGGAGTCGGTGTTTCTCAGCCTGCCTCGGTGGGCGACTTGGGGGACTTCGTCCCCCTCTGTCCGCCCGTCCGGTCGAGCCCTCCCTAAATGCAATAAATCCGTCTAGATCGAGCACCCCTAAAATGACAAAAACCCGTCGCGCTCGGCCCTTAACATGACCATAAAATAAAAAAAAAATCTTTCCCTACCTAAAACCTTCGCGCTGATTCCAAATATATAATTCATGTGTTTAGATGGTCGGAGTTGCCGTTCTCCTCGCCTTAATTTACATGCGTCCAACTAAAAGAATAATTTGCGCCATATATATATATACTATATTATATATATATATATATATATATATATACTATATATATATAAGTGGATATACGTATATTTATATAGAATATATATATTATATATACTATAGATATATATAATATACTATATATTATATGATATATATATATATATATATAAATTATTTTATATATATAGTAGTATACTATTATTATATATATAGTATACTATATAGTATATATATACTATATACTATATATATATATATAGTATATATTATATTATAGTATATATATATATATACGTATATATATATAATATATATATATGACTATATATATATATATATATATAATACTTATATATATATTATATATATATATATACATATAATAATATTTTTTTGATATATATATATTATATATAGTATATATATATATATTATATAAGATATAATATTAAAGATTATTATATTACTCACTTATATATCATATATAGATATAAACTATAGCTAAAGTATATATATACATATATATATATATAATATATACATATATTATATATATATATATATATATATATACTATATACTATATATATTATATATCATATATTAATTATACTATATATAATATACTATATATAATATATATAACTATATATATAATATTGAATATATATATATAAATATATATATATATATATAGTAATATACTTAATATAATACTAATATATATATTTATATTATATTATATAATATATATATATTATAGTTAAAATACTATAAATATATATATAATATTTAATTTTTTATTACCTTACTATTCCAAAAATTACTATATCCTTAGAAAAAGCAGTTTAATCAACTTTCCAAATATTTTATCATCAATCGTGAAATGAGGATGCGGATGAGCAAATCGCGGAATGTCAATTTTATTGCGCCATCGTTATGCAGACTGCCGGATGTCGCACCATAATTCTAATACTAATATATACTATTAAATATATAACTATATACTAATATATATATATATTATATATATATTATTATATATATATATATATATATATATATATATATATATATATATATATATATATATATATATATATATATATATATATATATATAATATACTATTATATACTAGGTAAATATATATATATATATAATATATATATAATTATATAAATAATATATATATATAGTATATAGTATTATATATATACATATACTATATATATATGATCATAACTAATATATATATTAATTATATATATTATATATTATATATATATATACTATATATATATTTAGGGATGTACCGGAAACCAGTTTCCGGCCGGAACTTCCGTCCGGAAACCTCGATTTTTGGAAGTTCCGGTTCCGGCCCGTGAACTAGCTTGGTTCGGCCGAATACACCGGCAACTTTCTACTTTTTCAAATGCTCTTCTCATTTCAATGATAGACTTCACTAAATTGATTTCTGTCATTTACACAGTTTAATGAATTATGATAACAAATATATTGAAAATTGATATACACCGTCATCCTTCGTAGAACGCGGAGGTTAGGTTCCTGACCCCCGCGTTATAAGGCGATATCGCGTTATAACTTTACCACCAGGCCTGAAGAAATCATTAATCTTAACAAATTTTTACCTTGTAATAAGGTGAATAAAAATTAGCAGCTAGTAATTTTATTTTATCCTTAAAATAAATAATCTGAATAAATTTGCAGATACAAATGGTTATTACAGAGAGAGAGTATACATAATTAACCAGTATTATTAATCTGACTAAGTTAATAGTAGGAATATTTATTACCATTCAGTCAGTACTAGTACTCTTAAATACTCTTTAAAATGAGCAAAAAAATAGTTTTTCTCAACGTTTTTTTTTTAAATGAAAAAATATAAATGTACAAACCTTTAAAAAAATAACTTGTGGAATAAAATTGTTTTTATATTTTATTAATAGGCTGAGGACTTCGTGTAATATAAAATTTTAAAGTTAGCCAATTGAGCACAAAAATAGTTTCTTTCAAATTGTAAATGAAATTGAAGGTGTAAGAGAGAGATGAAGGCAGTCCACAATCTGTAGGTTGTATTGGCTGCTTGTTTGAGAAATACTTTGATATTTGCCATTAACGCTTTGTGCCGTTTGTTAGCTCACCAAATATTTCTTTTTTTTTTCTCTTTTCATACTCTCATTCATTTAACAAGATATGTATGATATCATCTTTTATTTTATTTTTTGCAATTGTTGTTAATTTTAGATTTCTTATCCTTTTTAATACATATGTATTACCGGATTTTAAGTTTTATTTTTGTAACTTTTGTAATTTTTAATTTGTCGATTGCTATTGCCCATTGTTTTAAAATGGCGGTATAAGCAAGATCGCGTTCTCTAAGAACCGCGTTCCACGAGGGACGACTGTATATTGAACAATATATCATGATAAAATGACCTTCGATACACTATATATGCATCTTCACATCTCACTATGTGAGAGTGACTCTCTCCACCATTATCGCTTATTCTGATCGCTATCGTGTACTCACGATCTGTGATGTGAGACACTATAACATGAGTGTGTGATAGTGAGATATTAGGAACGACTTAGGTAGCGGTGTGAGAGCAATTTTCGTGGTTGGTGCAGGAGTGTGTATATATATTTTAGACGTGTTATACATTACGCTACGCCCAAATATCGACGAGAGAGCTCAGACTTGTGTAGTGTGAGTTTAGCTAAGAATTAAGTAGCACTATTGTGTGAGTGAGAGAGTATCACTTGAGTGAGTTATATATATGTATTATTCTACTCTGGCTAGCGATAGTATACTCGAGCTAGGTGACGCGGATCGTTTCGTAAATATAAAGATGATTTAGTTTAAATTACAGTTATTTACAATTACTCATATATATGATATATAATATATATATTATAGGTATATATATATATATTATTATATATATATATATATATCATAATAATATATTATATCATATATATATATACTATATATTAATATATATATATAATATATATATATATATATATATATATCATAGTATATATAATATATAATATTATAGTTTTTTTCAATTATCTGTATAATACTCTGAGTACTCTAAATTTTATTTATATCTTTATTAAAAATGACTTGAAACAACATTGATGAATTTACTTATTATGTAGATGAAATATACTTATCATTAATTAGGTAATAGCTAAGATTAATTATTAATTTAGAAAAAGAGGTCTTAAAAACAAAAAAAAAAAAAAATAAAAAAAAAATAATGATTTTTAATAAAAAAAAAAAAAATAATAAAAAAAATCAGTTTGATTTAAAATATGATCTTTTTTTGTGCCAATCCTGCTCTAGAACCTAGACCTGGGGATAATAAAATTTGTACAGCGGTATTATCATTATTATTATTATTAATTATTATTATTACTTATTATCTATTATTATTATTATTATTATTATTATTTATTATTATTATTATTATTATTATTAGTTATTATTATTCATTATTATTATTATATTATTATTATTATTATTATTATACTAATTACTTCATTATTAAAAGAAATTAATTTTAAAGTAGAAACTACTACAAAACAAAATATTTACTAAAAACTGTTTGGGCAAAAATTTTTAAAAAATTTTAAAACAAGAATTCCATAATTTTCTTACTTACAAATGATTTATTTGAATTTTGAATGTTGTGGCGTAGGAAAATAAAGCTTTGCTTTCCATGTTGTGGAAGTTAAACGTCACCTCTTCTAATTCACTCAAACACGTTACCGCGCTTCTGAAAAAAAGCTTTTTAACTTATGAAGACCCGTAGAACCTATATAAGTTCGCGTTCTCCAGAAGCCCGACGGTTGCAGTCCCGCGGCTGGGCACCACAGGCGCACCATCGCATCGTTTCCAGAGCCCGTTTTCGCGCATTTCTACGTCACGTAAACGTCACAGTCTGGCGCCCGTTGTTAAATCTCGATTTCGGGAATTAATAAAGGGGCGGGCTGCGCAGAAGAATACTTTGTTTACACACAAATCTTTTTAACAAAACATGTGTCGGAAATGGCGTGCGCCAAAAATTTTTAATATTTCAGTTAACTTTTATAATAAGGATACTAATATATATCGTATCATTTCATAAATAGATACATATAAGTATAAGAGTCATGGCGTAGGCTTAGGATTTCATTTAGGGGGTGGCAAAGGTTGATATCATATATATATATACTATACTACTATATATATATATATATTATATATATCATAATATATATATACTATATATATTATATATATATATATATATATATATATATATATATATATACTATATATATATATATATATATATATAATATTTATAATCACGTTTGTATTAATAATTACTAACCTTCATTATCTATCGACTTGATGTATTTTTCCAGTTTTTTCCCACTAATAAACCCTTAAAACGTCGTTCTGGCCAAAATATAAAGTTCTATTTTTTTTATCTTCGCGAAGATTAGGAGGGGGACAGTGCCCCCTGCCCCACCTGTATACGCCCATAATTAAGAGTACTTTTTTACAATCTGCACAGCTGATCCGACGGGCTCGGCTCGGCTCAAATTTCCTGTTCTCGATTGCGTTATGTAATTTTTTTTCAAATTCAAAGCGTTTCCGAGTCGCATTTTGATCACGCGGCTGCACTTTCGGGCTTCTTGGAAACACGCAGCCTATAATATATTCCTTTTTTACTTAATAAATTTATTCGATCCGCTTATCCAAATTCTTGGTTGCACGAACTGGGAGCTCAAGCTCATGGATATGCAACAAGATGACAGATAACTTCTGGACAGAGACTCCACTTGTTAATCACACCAAGTTTTAAGTAGAAATAGCTGCGTTTCCACAGAAGCCCGACGTGGCAGCCGTGTGCAAATCGACTCTGAAACGCTTGAATTGAAAAAAAAAATACATTAAACCAATCAGAAGAACACGGCAAATTTTAAGTAGCGCTCGAAAGTGGAAACGGCTGACGCGCCCGGTCGGCAATCAACTGGCACACGTTGGTAAGCAATACTCTTAATATTTAATCATGTAATCTCATTTATGAACTGATAACGATATATCTAGTAATCCTTAATTATACAAAGTTAACTAAATACTTAAAAAATTTTGGCAAGCATTTCCGACACATTGTTTTGTAAAAATATATCCTTATGAACAAGGTATTCTTCTGCGCAGCCAGCACATTTTTAAATTTCTCATATGCAGGATTTAACAACGAGGGCCTGACCTGTGACGTTTACTTGACGTAGAAGTGCGCAAACGGGCCTCTGGAACGAGCATGTGTTCCCGCCGGGCCTGGCAGTCGCGGCTTGCATGGAAACGCAGCTCTATTGTAATGTGTAGCTGAAAGTCGAAAAAGTTCCCGGTTCGGCCCGAACTTCGGCGGAACTTTTTCAAGGTTCCGGAAAGTTCCGGTTCCGGTACATCCTACATATATATTATATTATATATATCTATATATATATATTATATATATTATATATATATATATATATATTATATATATATCTATATATATATATATATATTATATATTAATGAATATATATACTATATATATAATATATATATATATATATATATATATATATATATAATATTATACAAAAATAAACACATATATAATATATATAATATATATATATATATATATATATATATAACTAAATATATATATATATAGTATATATAATATATATATCCTTCCCCCCTTCCCATCCCCTCCCCCACTTGTCGCGTCCCTCTCGCGTCCCCCCTGTCGTTACCTCTTCTCCTCCTTCCCCCCCTCCCCTCCTCCCCCCCCTCACCCTCCCCCCCCCCCCCTATAATTCCTATTATAATATATATATATATTATTATATTATAATATAGTATATATAATATTATATATTATAGTAGTAACAATGACAAACCCTAATCCAAAGCGGTCACCGGTGACCGCTGTACCCCAGCGTCTTCCCTGAGTGATATTTGGGCACGTACCTACGTGGGCTACCTTTTGGGGTACTTTTCGTGTCTGGGGCACTACTCTGGGGCACTGCCCCTGGGTACCCTGTATATTTCTAATTGATTCGCCATTGTACGTGCGTGAGTCATGTGTACTTGACCATATGCTCATGTACTTTCATGAGCGTTTTTTACCTCACTACCCCTTTGTTCATCCCCTACCCCCTATGACGTAATCAGATTATAGGCTGGGCCAGGGCTCGAGCCCTGCACTCAGGGTCTTCACTGAGTGATATTTGGACACCTACAGGCAGGGGCTACCTTTTGGGTTACTTTTCGGGGCTGCCATTTTGTTTTGGGGGCTGGTCCCCCCTGGGGTCCCATATTTCTATTGATTCGCCATGTACGTGAGTACGTGTGTTTACACCTGAACACATGCTCATGTACTTTCATGAGCATTTTTAACCTACCCCCCTTTGTTCTCCCCCTATGACGTCATCAAGGCAAAGCAGGAACGAGGTTCCAGCTATGCCATCGTCTTTCGTGAGATGCTTTCCAGCACCTATCCGGTGTGAGCTACGTTCCTGGGTACTTTTCCTCTCTGGCGTCTTACACTGGGGGGCTGTGCCCCCAGGGGTCCCCTATTTCTATTGATTCGCCTTGTACGTGAGTGAGTGTGTGGGTGCGTGAGCACATGCTCACGCACATTCACGAGCGTTTTTTACCCTACACCCCTTTGTTCTCCCCCACCCCCCTTTGATCTCGTCATCACAAGTGCTGGAACGAGGTTCCATCATCTTTCCTGGATGTATTTTAGGCCTAACTATGTGCTCATGTAACCACCCCTCCCCCCTCTCTGCTATCTAACCCGTGTACGTGGCGTAGCCACGTCTATGAAAGTAGCTGAGCTACTTTCATGAAAGTAGTTGAGCTACTTTCAAGGCTACTTTCATGAAAGTAGCTGAGCCTACCTGAAAGTCTGGCTCGGTTTCAACTCAAAGGCCAACGCGAAAGCGACCGCCGGCGCGAAGCGACCGCGAGCGCCTCTTCCGAGCGGTCGATATGACCGGCGCGTGCGCGAACGTCTCAAATATTTTGCTTGGTTATGCCGCAGCAAAATTTCAATATAATGGGTGCGGCTTGAGGGTGTTAGTGATAAGATATAGTACGACGTATACTATACTTATATATATATATATATATATATATATATATATTCTATATATATTATATACTATATATATATTATATATTATTTCATTATATTATATATATATTATATATATATATATATATATATATATATATATAATTTATTTTTGTTTTTACTAAAAAATTTGCTTTTCATGTTTATAACGTAAAAATTTACGTTTTTACATACCCTAAAGCAGTAAATTAGTAAATCAAACCACCATCCAACACCCTCCTAACCAGCTATGATCTATTGATCTATTGATCTATTGATCTTTGTCTAGAATCTATTGATCTATTATTCTATTGATTCATGTCATATTTTATTAAAATTGTTATTGTTTTTAACATACCCTAAATCAGTAATCAGTAATCAAACTGCCCTCCACACACTCATGCCCGTGATCTATTGATCTATTGATCTATTGATCTATGGATTCAAGTCATATTTTTATTAAAATTGTTATGTTTTACATACCCTAAATCAGTAAATCAGTAAATCAAACCAACATCCAACCACCCTCCTAACCAGTAATGATCTATTGATCTATTGATCTATTGATCTATGGATTCAAGTCATATTTTTATTAAAATTGTTATGTTTTACATACCCTAAGTCAGTAAATCAGTACCGCAAGCTGTCATGGAAGACCCTCCCACCCTCTGTGCGATACGTCTTTACGTCTTTACGTCCTTAGGGTACGTAAAACGTGTTTTTACTACCTAAGGACGTAAAGACGTTGCGCAAGCTGTACAGTAGCCCATCCCAACCTCTGAGCGATACGTCCTTTAGTCTTTACTGTCACAACACGAGTATTATGAGTCACCACTTCACCTATATGCATTTTATTTAAACCGTGGTTAAGAGTCAATATGCTTGAAATTATAAATTTATAGAAAACAGAATATATATCATTATGGTGAGTGTACTTAATTAAGCACACTTTCAGCGCATACTTAATTAAGTACACTTCAATATAGGATGACGTAGTGTCCTTAAGATATGGAAATGCTTATAGATAGATGAAATAGACCATTAATATATATATATGAAGAAGATGAAAAGAAGAAGTCTCACATGGATGTTATCGGTCCTAACAGGTTATTATGTGTTTCAGTACTCGTATGAGGCTTAGGGCCAACTTAATGGGGTCCTAACTGAATGACAGAGGATGATGATGAAGTAAAAATGGGGGTATAGAGCTGAAAAGAGATAGGAGATGGAGGTACTCGTACCAAAAAACTTGCTTATCGACTTACTTTATCAATCCAGTGTACGAAGATGTATGTAGTTAGAGCTTTTATACGTAGATTCCTATATTTTATTTATTGAAAACTTGTTTCATTGTTAAAGTTTTTGTTTTTCAAGAAAAGTTGTCAATTTTCAATAAAAACAATGTTTTGCGCTGACCCTAAAGCAGCTAAAACAATACCGCAAACACCATGGGTGCCCTCCCAGGGAGCTCTGGTCCATACCGTATTTATCTGCTTCAGCGTGTTTTACTATCGTTTTACGTTTTAGGTCCTAGTTATAACATTGACAGTAGTAAGTAGTAGTAGTATAGTAGTAGTAGTAATAGTAGTATAGTAGTAGTAGTAGTAAGTAGTAGTAGTAGTAGTAAGTAGTTATATAAGTAGTTAGTAGAGTAGTAGTGTAAGTAGTAGAATCATAGTGAAGGATAGCATGATAGAGGTATATGTTACAAAGATCCAGAATACGATAGTATATATAGTATAACGCATAACAACATACCAACTACCACCACACCAACAAAAAATGTCGCACCAAACCACAACAACAACAACAACAAAAACAACAACAACAACAACAACAAGCCGACAACAAAACAACAACAACAAAACAACAACAATCACCAACAACAACAACAAACAAAACAACAACAAAAACATTGCGACATCAAAAAACTATTCCTCTAACTATCTTTATCAAATATAATACCATTATGGACTGCGAATAAAAGTTGACATTAACAAAATTCCCAGTGAATCTATCCATGACCAACGTTTCTAACATAATTTTCTAACATAGTTAGATTTTTCAGATTGATATTAAAAAGTACTATTTTTATGTTTAGTACGAAAACATTCAGTAAAAACACGTTTTTACTGACCCTAAGGACTTCAAAGCAGTTGGGGCAAATGCCCTCTATGGGTCGATCACACACTCTCTCTTTCCAACCCATGCTTTAAACTGCTTTATAGTTTACGTACTTGTTTGTGCACCATTTGCATGAAAATAACAAGTATAATAATAAAGATTCTTACTACCTAACAGCAGAATACTGAAACCAGAAGTAAAAGATGCTATCGATTTACTAATGTAGTCTAGATGGATACAGAGTCGTACAGTTGAGTAAGTAGTAGTAGTAAGTAGTAGTAGTAGTAGTAGTAGTAGTAGTAGTAGTAGTGTAGTAGTTGGTAGTAGTAGTAGTAGCAGTGGTCGTAGTAGTAGAGTAATAGTAGTAGTAGTAGCAGTAATAGTAGTAGTACGTAATGTAGTAGTAGTAAAGTAGTAGTAGTAGTAGTAGTAGTATAGTAGTAGTAGCAGTAGTAGTAGTAGTAGTAGTAGTAAGAAACTTATTACTATTCAACTATATCACCAATTCTATAATCGTAAACTTTTTAGATTTTCACTAGGTTTACACGGACTTTAAATTGTAAGCATTTAATAAAAGTTTTCACTGAACAATTCGAATCACTAAAGCTAAATTAAAACTAATCTATTTGTATCAGTGAATGACATCCCGACTGCGATTGGGCCATTAAGCCTAATCACACTGAAGGATTGTTTTGATAAGAGTTATAAGTGCAAAGTTCCCAAAACAAAAACACAGATAGCTGAAGAAAAAGATGAGTATCGGATGCTCTGGTTCAGGGCCTGAGTCGGAGCCGGACTGGAAGTCTGGCTCCAAGACCCGGGTCTGAGTCGCGCTAAACAGTCGCAATATTACTACGCAGACTCTAAACGTCTCATAGGGTAGTGTTAGTGTATATTAGGAGCAGTAGAAGTAGGTCAACTCTAACATTTTCGTAGGAGTAATGTAGTAGTAGTAGCAAGTAAGTAGTAGTAGTAGTAGTAGTAGTAGTAGTAGTAGTAGTAGTAGTCGTAGTAGTAGTAGTAGTAGTAGTAGTAGTAGTAGTAGTGTAGTAGTAGTAGTAGTGTAGTAGTGAAGTAGTAGTATAGAAACATCGAGTGATTTTTATTACTTTAAATTATCACACCGTTTCTGTTCAATCGTACATTACTTGTTTTAAACACAGACTTCGGGGAACCCCGAGATGGATCTTCATGCATCTCTCTGGGTGATTTCCAATTAGTTGGGACACGTCTTGAAAATTGGTTCGGATATTGCACCCTCAGGCGCGTATGCACCTCTCTCGCTTGACTCGGCCCTCATCTGGGGCCTGACTTCCAGTCCGGCTTCCGACTGGGTCGATTCCAGTCTGGCTCGGCTCAGGCTCTGGAACCAGAGCATACGATGACTCATCTTCTTCTTCTTCTTCTTCGTCTTCTTCAGCTATCTATGTTTCGGGACCTCTTATCAAACAATCCTTCGCTGATACGAATTAAGATTAGTTTTAATCTGGCTTCAGTGATTCGAGGTTGCTCTGTGTAAAACTTTTATTATGTTACAATTTAAGCCCGTGTTTAAAACAAGTAATGTACGAATATAAATGTATATATTTATAGTAATAAAATCATCGATGTTTCTACTACTACTACTACTACTACTACTACTACTACTACTACTACTACTACTACTACTACTACTACTAATACTAATACTACTACCCCTATAACGTTTTCAGCGTCTGCGTAGTAATATTGCGACTGTTTAGCGCGACTCAGACCCGGGTCTGGAGCCAGACTTCCAGTCCGGCTCCGACTCAGGCTCCTGAACCAGAGCATCCGATGACTCATTTCGTTTCATCTTTCTGTTGTGAGAATTTAACTGATAATTAGTTGCCAAACATCCTCCCAGTATTGGCTTAACGGCCCAATCGCAGTCGGGGATGTCATTCACTGATACGAATTAAGATTAGTTTTAATTTAGCTTTAGTGATTCGAAGTTGTTTCAGTGGAAAACTTTTATTAAATGTTACAATTTAAGTCCGTGTTTAAAGCTTAGTGAAAATATAAAATGTATACGATTGAATAGAATTGGGTGATATATTTAATAGTAATAAAGTTTTACAACTACTACTACTATATTTTTTTGACCACTAGTACTACTACTACTACTACTACTACTACTACTACTACTACTACTACTACTACTACAGCCATTACTACTATTACTACTACTACTACTACTACTACTACTACTACTACTACTACTACTACTACTACTACTACTACTACTACTACTACTACTACTACTACTACTACTACTACTACTACTACTACTACTACTACTACTACTACAACTGTTATACGGACTCTGTATCCATTCTAGACTACATTAAGTAAATCGATAGCATCTTTTACTTCTGGTTTCAGTATTCTGCTGTTAGGTAGTAAGAATTTTTATTATTATTACTGTTATTTTCATGCAAATGGGTGCACAAACAGTCCGTAAAGCTATAAAGCAGTAAAGCATGGGTTGGAGAGAGAGTGTGTGATGGACCCATGCAGGGGGGGCTATTTGCCCCGACTGCTTTAAGTCCTTAGGGTCAGTAAAAACGTGTTTTTACTGAAATGTTTCCGTACTAAACATAAAAATAAGTGACTTTATTAATATCTCAATCTGAAAAATCTAGCTATGTTAGAAAATTATGTTAGAAACGTTGGTCATGGTTAGATTCATTGGAGAATTTTGTTAATGTCAACTTTTATTCGCAGTCCATAATGGTATTATATTTGATAAAGATAGTTAGGGGACCTAAGTTTTTGTTGATGTCGGCAATGTTTTTTTGTTGTTGTTGTTGTTGTTGTTGTTGTTGTTGTTGTTGTTGTTGTTGTTGTTGTTGTTGTTGTTGTTGTTGTTGTTGTTGTTGTTGTTGTTGTTGTTGTTGTTGTTGTGGACTTGTTGTTGTTTGTTGTTGTTGTTGTTGTTGTTGTTTGTTGTTGTTGTTGTTGTTGTTGTTGTTGTGTTTGTCGATATCTTGGTTGTTGTTGTGGAGTCTTTTGGTGATGATTTGTTATGGTTTATATCTATATTAGGCTATTTGGTTTTGGGCTCTTTGTACATATACTCTTATCATGCTATCCTTCACTATGATTCACTACTACTACTAACTACTACTACTACTACCTATACTACTATATATCTACTACTACACTATCTCTACTATGTCAATGTTAACTAGGGACCTAAAATGTAAAACAGTATCGTAAACAGTAAAGCTAAAAGTACGGTATGGACAGAAGTTTGGGGAGGGGCACCATTGGGGTTTGCGGTTTTGTTTTAACTGCTTTAGGGTCAGCAAACATTGTTTTTATTGAAATTGACAACTTTTTCTTTGAAAACAAAACTTTAACAATGAAACAAGTTTTCAAATAAAATATAGGAATCTACGTATAAAAACTCTACCTACATCTTTGTACACTGGATTGATAAAGTAAGTCGATAAGCAAGTTTTTTGGTACGAGTACCTCCATCTCCTATCTCTTTTCAGCTCTATACCCCCATTTTTACTTCATCATCATCCTCTGTCATTCAGTTACCATAAATTGGCCTAAGCCTTCCATTAGCGAGTACTGACACCATATAAACCTGTTAAGCGATCATCCCACGTGAGACTTCTTCTTTTTCATCTTCTTCATATATATATATTAATGGTCTATTTCATCTATCTATAAGCATTTCCATTTCCATATCTTAAGAAACTACGTCATCCTATATTGAAGTGTACTTAATTAAGTATGCGCTGAAAGTGTGCTTAATTAAGTACACTCACCATAATGATATATATTCTGTTTTCTATAAATTTATAATTTCAAGCATATTGACTCTTAACCACGGTTTAAATAAAATGCATATAGGTGAAGTAAAGACGTAAAGACGTATCGCTCAGAGGTTGGGATGGGGGTCTACTGTAGAGCTTGCGCAACGTCTTTACGTCCTTAGGGGTAGTAAAAACACGTTTTTACGTACCCTAAGGACGTAAAGACGTAAAGACGTATCGCACAGAGGGTGGGAGGGGGTCTTCCATGACAGCTTGCGGTACTGATTTACTGACTTAGGGTATGTAAAACATAACAATTTTAATAAAATATGACTTGAATCCATAGATCAATAGATCAATAGATCAATAGATCAATAGATCAATAGATCAATAGATCATTACTGGTTAGGAGGGTAGGTTGGGTTGTTTTGATTTACTGATTTACTGATTTAGGGTATGTAAAACATAACAATTTTAATAAAAATATGACTTGAATCAATAGATCAATAGATCAATAGATCACGGGTGGGCATGAGGGTGGTTGTATGGTGGTTTGATTTACTGATTTACTGATTTAGGGTATGTAAAACATAACAATTTTAATAAAAATATGACATGAATCAATAGATCAATTTAGATCATAGATTCAATAGATCATAGACCATAGCTGGTTAGGAGGGTGTTGGGGGTGGTTTGATTTACTTGATTTACTGCTTAGGGTATGTAAAAACGTAAATTTTACGTTATAAACATGAAAGATTTTAGTTAAAAAAAATTAAAAATTTTTAATTAATTATATAAAAAAATATATAATAATTATATATATATATATATACTATATATATATATAATTATATATAATATATTATATATATATATATATATCTATATATATTATATATATATATATATACTATATTATATATTATATATATATATATTATATATATATATATGTTATCTATTATTATATATATATAATATATATATATATACTATTATTATATATATATACTGGGGCGTGCGCTTCCAAGCTAGGGGGGGGGCAGCTTAAAATTTTATAGAGCTTATATATATTATATATATAATATATATATATATTATATATATATATATATATAATAATATATATACTATATATATATATATATATTATATATTATATATATTTTGTGAAGGGGTTTTGGTCGCTGTTGAAGAACCACCTTCATTAGCTGAAGACTAAATGATTGAAGAGAGTGACGTTGTCGCGATGAATCTCGTTTCGGTCCGGGGGGGCTG
The DNA here is from genome assembly GCA_015478945.1 of Trachelipus rathkii. Lineage (NCBI taxonomy): Eukaryota > Metazoa > Arthropoda > Malacostraca > Isopoda > Trachelipodidae > Trachelipus > Trachelipus rathkii. The sequence goes on from JABUQX010005027.1 coordinate 21,517, forward strand.
CTTTGGACTCATCGGTGGTGGTCCAGCCCTTCCACCAGACCCAATATATATATATTAATATAATATATATATATATATATATATATATATATATAATTTATATATATATAGTATTATATATATATATATATATATAATGATATTATTAATTATATTATAATATTATAATATATATATATATATATATATATATATAAAAGAAAGAAGATATAAAACTAGAAACATTTGTTGGAATATTAAATGATTATATTTTTAAAAAATTATTTATTAAAACAATAGCATATCAAATACAATATGCAATGATAGAACAGTTGCAAAATTGATATTATTAAATAAGTAATTTCCTTGGGGGTTCAACGCAAATTTATCAGCTACTGTTTGAATAAAAATAATCATAATTGTCAAAAACAAATTTCTGTGTAACTCATATAGCGTCCGTTTTCCTGTCGTCTTCCATAAGTATTGCAGCCAGTTTGATTCCTTGCAGAGTACTGAAAGGTGTTCTATTGTACTGGGGTTTGCATGGCTTTGTGAGTGAGTATCATCAAAGCCTTTTTCGTCGACGGGAAGAAAGGTTCAGTCGGGGAAAATTGGGAAAATAAAAGATTTTAGTTCTTCACTACTCAGTTTCTTGTCTTCCAAATTTTGTATAAAGTTTTAGCTCTTCTTCTATGCCTTCTAAGTGGTAAAATCTATAAAATGAAGCTGTCTTTTCTTTCATGCGGATTGTTATGTAGCATGTGGGAAAGGATGTAGATGTCAATGCATAAGAGGTGTATTTTCATAGAAAACGTAATTCCCAAAGAAGATGTTAAAGAATCCTGATACGGAGTTTATTAAGGAATCTTCCTCCAGAATCCGTGGGATTGCTGCGGATGTTTTGTGGCGGTGCTGCTGCTACCAAATATCGTGGTATATTTCAAATAAGTCCGAGTGCTCGCGATTGATTTAGCTTCTTTTAACACTCATCGGTGATTTTTCTCATCTTTCGATGACTCCTAACCATTTCACATATTTTGATTGTGAGAGTTTTGACGATATCCAAGGTCTTGGATTGGAGAGTATTTACAACTGGCTCTAACATCGCAGAATATCGATAATATCATAGCATGATGGAATGACGACTTACATGCCTCTGAATGCAACTGAAAAGCGCTTTTTCTTTGGGCTTTTCCTTCATGGCAGGATTTCTAATGCTTGCATAATTCGTACAAAGTGCTCCTTAAAAACTCTGATGCACTTGTTGTTCAGACCATCTGGTCTTGCATAGGCTTGGGATGTTTGGACTTAATTTTCTCTCAAGACGACTATCGCGAAAAAAACGTATAATGTCCTTTAAAGTTTCACGTATT
>JABUQX010005028.1:35000-55000 GCA_015478945.1 Trachelipus rathkii
TTATATACAAGTCACTATAGTATAATAGTACATGTGTACATAATAGATATTATTATATACTATATATATATAATATCAGAGGGGTGACTCCTGGCACTGTGCACCTAACTCGGGCTTAGCCCGAGTTATCATTTTAGAAAAGATCTATCTTCTTCAAATTTCATAAACTACGATTACTATTCTCTTATATTTTTTATTGCGAAAGATTAGTACCGGTTCTTGAAATTATTGACATAATAATATATATCAAAACTTAGTGCAAAATTGAAACGAAAAAGGGAAGGATAGCCGCTATTAAATATATAACCCTGCTTTTTTTATAGCATTAATAAATAGCACTTATAGCAACGCCCAAAGCAATTGGCGGATATTATATCTGTGAATTCTGGAGTTATAAAATTTATTTATAATTACTAAAGTTATACATGATGCGTTAATCTCTCATTACAACATAATAAAATAATTTTTTATAACAAAAAAAGGATTTAATAAAACAAATATAATATAACTTAAAATATTAAAACAGAAGACTTGACAGATAAATTTTAAAAAGGAAAGCAAAGAGTAATCTCAGAATTTCATATGACAGTTGATTCATGGGATATACATAGCTCTCTGGTTGAAATTAAAGAAATATTTTAATTGGGACCGGAATATTAATTATATACTATATTATATAATATATAACTAAATATATATCTATAAATAATAATATATATACTATATAATTATATATATATATATGTACTATAGTTACTCAATATCTTACCTATATTATATACATTTTATATATATTACAAGTGTTTGGGCGCATTTGCGTGCGCAACATATTGGGCGGGCCAGCATTGGATCTCTGCTAATTATCCGATTTGGTTGCGGTCTGCAGATTGCGGCGCAAATTTATTTTGAAATGAGTTTAGCGAATTGGCTTCGACGCATATATTTTTACGCTAAATTAACCCGAATCGCAACCGAACTGTTAAAAATATAGAAAATTAAAACAACGTAATTCATTTCTGGTTTGAAATTGTTTCAAATCGTAACAGAAGTTTAGACATGTTATACACTATGTACGGTCTCCTTTCATTTTTCTATCGCACAGACGGATTAAATTAGTCATAATTCATATTACTGAAATATGTTCGTGTTGTTTTCCGATCGTAAGGTTTTCATCGTCTCTGAACAGTAGCTGTTTGTTAGACGAGAAGTCATGTAAAAAATTTCTGGTCCATCACATGACGCCTCACTTTTCTTCACGTGAAGGGGATATTTCAGAGTATGACTACTGTTAGTTGCTCTGTTAATGCTAGTATGAAACTGTAGGAGTCGATACAAACCCCTTTCATTTTTTTATTTTGGCCTTCCTTACACGAATTTTTGAGTTTGTAAGTCTTAAATCGAAGGTGATGTATGGTATTTAATGTTATAATGTTTTGTTTACCACCGGCTACTCGCTTACTTACACGGATGAATAGAGGTTATAAGTAAAGATGGATCCTGTTCCAGTTAATCATACAAGGAGAGGTTAAGAAACTATTCTTAATATGACTAGATATAATTAAAGAATATAACGTACTGAATGATGTCACACAAAACACAAAATACACCCAAGCACACACACAACACACAATCAAACCCACAATATATAATGTATTTATATAATTTAAATATATACATAATATTAGCTAGTATATATATATATGTATATATTATATATAATATTTATATTATATATATATATATATACTTATAATATATTTATATTTCATGATATATTATTTATATTTTATACCGTATATATAATAAATATTATATATTTAATTAATAATATATTATTAGTATAATTTTTATTTGTAAGCAAAGTTAGGATAATAAATAAAAATATACTATTTATTTATATATATATATAGTAAATTAATTATACTATCAAAAAGTACCGCGGGTATTTTAAGTATTTTAAATATAATTATATATAATAAAGAAATAAAATATAACTATTATATACATAAAAATTATTATTTAATATCTATAATTAATAGTATATAATTTATATACTATTATCTAATTTCTATCTACTAATATTCTAATATTATTATATTATTATAAATATTCAAATAACTATATTAATATACTATATTACTCTTTCTTGTATTTACTATTTATTTAAATTTTTATTCTATATATTATATATATATATATACATTTATTATTATAATATTACTTATATATATATATTTATATATTATTATATATATATTTATCCTTATAATATATACTATATATATGCATTACTATATACATCTCATAATATATATTACTTGAATACTATGTTTTTATTTAAACGGTTATATACTGTTATGGATTGCAAATTGATTTGGTGCACAGCTATATATACTATATTAACATTTCGATAGTGGTCATCCGTATATATATATTGTAAGTACTAAAGTAAATTGATGGGGCTCATGTTACATCACATGCCGCCAAATAACTGAATTTGCGGGAACATCCGCACTAAGATATGAATCCGCGATTCGGGCCCGATACCTCACTTAACGGACATCGCATCGATCCTTTTAAAAATGAGGATGTTGAGGATGTTTCTCTACATTTGATTTACATGCATATAAATTTATAAGTATTTTTTTGGCATCTTTATATGGGGGTTTTGGAAAAATCCTGTAATTTTGATAATTCGATTCAAGTATTATATTATATTATTTTATATAATATAATATATATATTATATATATATATAATATTATATATATATATATATAATAATATATAATATAATATAATATATATATATATATATATATTATATATTATATATACTATTATATATAATTTTTATTAACATATGAAAATATATAGTATTATATATTAATCATATTTAGATATCTTATGTATATATGTATATTATATATTATTATATAGTAATATATTATATATATATAGATATATAATATCAGTATATATATTATATATTTACTATATATTGTATGTATGTATATAGTAGTATATTTTATATGTTTATTTATTTTTATTTATATATTATATATATATGTATAATATATATCTCAATAAATAAATATATATTTATCTATTGTAAAATGTCTAAGATTATATAATGAATGGAAATAATAGAAAAAATTCAATATAAAATTATTCTCTTCTTTATATATATATTAGATATATATAAATATTTATATCATATATATATATATATATATATAACATATACCTAGTATAATACTATATATTAGGGATAGTATATATATATATATATACTATATATATAAATATGAGATACTTGATATTATAATATATATATATATATATAATATTTATATATAATTATATATATACTAATTATTTATTATATCATTATTAGTATATTAGAATATTATATATTTTATATAGGATTTTATGAAAATCTGAAAACATTATTATCATCATAAAATAATATTTTACTACTATATATAATATAATATATATGTAAAATATATTATTATTATAGTTATATATTTAATGCGTTTTTTTAGTCTCTGGCAACTTTGATCTGGCCGGATGTGGAAGTGGTGCTTGCGTCATTTCGATTAACGAATAACTTAATATATTGGCATGAGCTGCTTTGACTTGGTGATGCTTCGGCTCAGCGATAAGGATATGGGAGGTATTGTTGATGGTATGGAGCAGTTCATTCTTCTTCGACTAAATCTTTCTCTCTCATACTCCATGGTTCAATCGTTCTTGCTTCTGGTCATTCAGGCTAGAGACAGAGTTATCGGGGGTGGAAAAATTCCTGGTTCTTCTATACTCTTGCTAATTTTCATTCAGCTAGAAATTGTTGCAGAGATACTCTTCGATGAGCAAAGTGGGCTTTCATCAAAAGAAAGTGCGCTAACCTTTTTATTCCCTAACTGATAAATCTTTCTGGTCTTGCCAAAACATCTCTAAAGAACTTTGTAAATCTTTCTTTCTCTCTTATTACTATCATGTTGGTTCTGGTTTGCATCTCCAACTGAAAAGGAATTAATCTCTTCGGCCTCTATTTTCTCTCTATCAACCTAGACGATTCTGGTATGCTTTCTCGTCTCCCCTCCTCTCTCCTCCTCATCTCTCCTCCTCCTCCTCTCCTACCTCTCCTCCTCCTCCTCCTTCTTTCTTTCAGGTGATCTATCCATGCCTGGATTAAATTATGATGCGGGTGCATGGGCTCAACTAAACATCTATGTAGCGTTAGGAAGGCGGGTGGCTCGAGGCATTCCTTCCTGAGTTGATGGAGTATGCTTTGTGCTGACCGCCTCGTTCAAACTCATGATCTCTATGTCTAATACTATCTCTTCCTCGTGTTGGAAGCTCGCAAACTGTCCAACTGTTCCGAAGAAAAGGAAAGCGCTTGATCCTCTCGTAAGATATCAATGCACTATTAGCTCTACTTGTGATTCATAAGATTTGAACCTTTCAGCTCTCCTTTCTTAGATCAATTCTGGAAGTCTCATTCACTTCTTTCCGATCGCCATACGGCGCTTTCGGCGCTCGAAGTCCACTGGCGATATACTTTCCTAGCTAACTGATTTATGGTTTTCCGCTATTATACGGGGAGACTTTGCGTGGTGGCGCTTTGCATATCCAAGGCATTTGACGGGGTATGACACGAGTCATTGCTCTCCAAAGTCTCCTAAGTTTTCTTTCAAAGTCACTCGAAACGGCTGTTCTTTTATCTGTCAAAAAGTGGTGTTCCTCAGGGTTCTGTCTTATCTCCTACTTTATTTACCTACTTTTCATTATGAAATTTTCTCTTTCACTTCTTCACCCATCCATATGCGTATGACTTAAGACCTTTCAAGTTCTTCAATTCATTTCATAATTCTTTCTCAATTTTTACTATTTATAATTGCCTCTCGTTTAATTCTTTCAATTACTATTAGGCGATCTGGATAGAATTTGATTTCTCAGGCTGGTCGTTCTCAGAGAACCTTGTGTAATTTAATGTCTTTAAAACTCAAACTTCTGCAATCTCCCCTCTAGAAGACACACCTATTTAACATTCGAATCTCTTTCGACGGGTCTCTGCTCGTCTTCTGTAAGATATACAACATCATCTTGGCCTTGAACACATAGAGTAACAAAAATGTCTTGGAAACCTCACACCAAAGCGGTTGCTAAGCTCAAAGAAACTGGAACTGCGAGATTTTTTTCCCTTTCTACTTCTCGGTTGCTTATATAAGGGCTTTATTCACCTTGTATGGAGTACTGCCTCATATCAGGGGGAGCTCTGGTTTTCCCTCATTTTGGATAGGGTTGAGGCAGAAGGTCAAAAGGCTTATAAACTTTCTGCACTTTCCAGTTCCTTGACCCTCTATCTTTAGGGCGCGATTGTCTGGGCTTTTCTTCTTTTATATAGGTATCCCAATTCTGCAGCATACGATTTTCGGCGCGCAGGTTGGCTGCGAGGGAGCTTATCAATCGCCGTACCACCACCTATTACAGCCCTCGAGCAAGGGGTGCTGGTTTCAGCGACATGAGTTTTGTGTTGATATGGTAAACTCCAGGCTTTTGCCACTGACCGGTAGTTCCTTCATCTCAGCCACTTGTTTCTGAGGAATTCTCTGGGTCTCCATCTTTAGTGTTTCTGCTGAATTTAATCTCTCTCAACCGTTTAAAGCTGGCTGTGCTATCTGCGTAGTTTTGCGGTTAAGTTTGATGATATATTCATGAGGTGTGCACACCCAATCCTTGAGATAGGAGCCTCTGAGATGATGGTGGTGGACAACTGTAAATATATATGTGGGTGTTAATATATATATATAGATATATATATATATTTAATATAAAAATAATATCTCATATATATATATATATATAGCATCCTATATATGTTACTTATATATATATAATAATATATAACACTGTATATATATATAACTATCATATTATTTATATATTAATAGATATATATATATATATATAATTTATTAATAGAGAAGATATATTATATATATATTACTATAGTGTGTATATATATTATACTATATAATATATATAGATAACATATAGATTATTATATTATTATAATATTATTATTATCCTATATTAGCGTGTTATACCCTCGATGTTATCTTATATCACATGTATGAGTTATATAATTTTTTTTCTATATATATGACTACGTACTATTATATATATATATTATATATTTATAATATACTTATATATGTGTGTGTATATATATTATATTATGATATATTTAATATAATTAACTATATATATATCTATATTATTATTATACTTATCTTTATATATTAAATATATATTAACTTATATCATATATATTATATATATATATATATATGTATAAATATATATATAATTTCTATTCAACTTCAAAGAGTAAACATCCGCATCTCATCTAATTTACGATCGCATGAGAATCCTCATCCTCTTTTAGATTCGCATCCGCGATCACGCAAACAGTCGAAAGATTTTGACTCAGGTCCATTTCACTAATATATATATGAGTAATTATATATTATTGATATTATATATACTAGAGAGCGTTTAATAACTAAAATATCTATAAGAGTATTATAGTATATATAATAATATAATGAGTATATATTAATAGATATATAATAACTATTATATATACAATTATATATATATATTATATATTTTGCTGCGGAAGTATAATTTCTCTTGGTTTTCAGTATATTTAACGTCCATAGTTGGGGTTGCGACGCAATTCGCGGTCTACGCAATTGGCGTTTGCGGTTGCGGTTGCGATCGCAATTTTCTTCGAATTGCGATTTCGATTGCGCCCACAATTATTTTTGGTTGCGGTGCCCGAACTACTGTGAAATATATATAAATATATATAAATATGTATATATATATATATATAATATATACATTGTAATGATATAATATAATATATAATACGTTATATATATATTTACAAAATAGTGATACATATACTCAAATATAATAAATCATATATAGAGTATACTTCATATATATATGATATATATAAGAGAGCGAACGAGAGAGAGAGAGAGAGAGAGAGAACGACATTTTAAAGATGCAAATAATAAATCCTTTATATCAATATGTTATAATACTTACTACATGAATAATACATCTGTGATTTTCTATTTCACTATATATATAATAAACTTATAATATACTATATTATATATATAATATAATAACAAAAAAACAAATTAATAAAGTAATAATAATTTTTTTGAAAACCACGTCGATCTTCAAAATTTTTCGTTGTGTATATAATATTTATATATATATATAATATATATATAGTATAGATAATATATATATAGATATAATATATACGACGAATGACTGACGAAGAATAGTATCTATATATAAATCTATATATAATATATATATAATTATTATATAGATATATAAAATAAGATATATATATAGATAATCATATAAGAATAAAACAAAAAGATTGTATATATATGTATTTATATATATATATAAGGATGAAATTTTTAATAATCACTACTCACTATATATATTATATATATATATAATATAATCTATCTATAAATATATATAATATAACTTTTTTTTATGCGCATTACCCTTCAACTTCCTATAATGTGATCGGTAGGGTGCATGTAACATACACACGTAAAATTGGATAGTTAAGCAGAAGAGCAATGACGTAAGTTGAAACGACATCATCAGCGTACAATAAGCAGGGGGGTACCCACTGCTCTTTTTGCCATTCTCCATCAGTCTAACACCTTCACTTACCTCTAATTCTTCTATCATTCCATCCATATGCAAATTAAACAGCCAAGGAAACATAACACATCCCTACCTCACTCCAGCTAATTAATATTAAACCATTCATTTCACTTCATTTATTTCGTTCAAAAACCTTTACTATGACCATACATAACTTTTTGATTTCCACTCAGAAACCTAACCAACCATATAATAATCTATACTTAAACAACCAGAGATTACTATTATCCTGTTATAACGCTCTGTTCTAGTCCATACAACCTATATACAATTTATTCTCTTTCCCTGTCAGTAGTATAGGGTGGACAACTAGCAGCCAGACTGACATCCGTTAAATTTGGCAACCTAATCCGCTAATTTTGCGCTATTATTGGTACTTTACTATTTTTAGCATTTTTTTTTACTAATTTGGCTACTTTAAATTAAGTTTTTGATACGGAAAAGTAACGGAAGCTCAGAATGTTATCGTTAACTCTGGCGCCGCTAAGAATCCGTTTATAATTTGACCTTTTTTTACCATCCAAAGAATTTTGACACTTGACCTTTTTGGCCATTTAGCTACTTTTTTTTAGGCTTTTTAGGAGTTTTGTCCATATTCAGGTCAAGATCCCACTCGGAGGATTTTTGGGAGATTTTTCCATTGGCAGCCCTGCACTTCGAAGGCAAAGACTTGAAAAGCTTTTTTGGATCTTTTGGAAATTCCAGTCATGTCGGCAGCTGGACTTGGAATTTCATCATTGTCAGTTAGATTTTTGAAGTTTGATACGTTAAAGTTAGGGTTTTTAAGGTCGGTGAGACCGAATTTTAAGGTCTGGAAGACCGACTTCCGAGGTCTGAGCCTGAACTCAAAGGATTTTCGCCGCACTCAAAAGGGGCTGACGACCTCAAGGGGGCTTTGGATCTAGAAGGGTTTGAAATAGATCGACTCAGAAGACTGACTGGAGGCTGGGGTAGAGGAGCCAGAAGTCGGTTGACGGAGTCGGAGGTCGAATTCGGGTACGGAGTCCTAGAGACCTTCCGGAAAAGGGGGCCCAGATTTGAAAAAAAAAGAGTAAGAATGCATGATGCAAAACGAGGAAAAGAAGAAGGAGAAGAAGAAAGGATGAAGTAAGAGAGGAAGAAGAATGAGGAAGAAGGAATGAAATCAAGACGGGAAGGAGGAGTAGGCAAAACGGATTCAGAGTAGGTATGAGCACCGTGCTGGCACGCGGGGAGGTGCTGAGTTACGCTAACATTGTTAATTATACATTATATTTACTGTTCACGATACCTGATTCTGTTCTATCATGTTACTATCGTCTTGTAATTGAATCTACAAAGATACCCCGTCTTTCTAATGTTCAAGAGCTGAATTTAATTTTCAACTCTCATTATCGTGTCACACCGTGACGATTTATTTTTTTATCGAAAAGCGAACACTCCAATTTTGGTTGCAATATTTATTTTTTTTTTTTTTTTTATGTTTTTATTTGACCATTGTTACTTGTTGTAAATGAAATTTTATAATTTTGATTTTTTTTATCTTTTAGTTTTTATTTTTAATTTGTTTTCAACTTTATTGTTTATTTTTACATTTTTATCTTTGTGTTAATTTTATTTTTTAACGTTTTATATTAATTTTACTTATTTAAATTTTTTTTCAATACCTTTATTTTTTTTGGTAAGTGGCTGTCCGGTCTAGTGTTGCATTTTACATACTAGGCAGACGACCTTTGAGAATTAATATTTTTTTTTTTTTTTTAAATTTAAATTTTTTAATTTTTATTTTTTTTTTGCATTTATTTGTTTAAAACATTTTGTTTTAACTAAAATTTCTTTAATTTTTATGTTTATAACTTAAAAAAATTTGTATTTTACATCACCTCAAAGCAAGTAAATCGGTAGTAATAGTTTACTGATTCTAAAGCATAAATCAGTAAATCAGACGAATCATCAAACTCCCACTCCATCCTTGATCTAATTGATCTATTGATCTAATTGTTCAAATATATTTTGTATAACATAACACAAAAAACTTTATTTATTTTGTTTTGTTTTCTTTAAGCATTTTGTTTTTACTAAAATTTCTTTCATTTTATGTTTATAACTTAAAAATTTTGCATTTTTACATACCCTAAAACAGTAAATCAGAATCAAACTGCTCCATACCCTCTACGCATATCGTTGAATCTATTGATGCTACTTTGAGGTTGGCTATTGATTATTGATCCCTATTGATTAAAGTCACAGATTTTTAAATAACAACAAACTTTTATCACTCGTTTGCCGGGTTCCTCTAAAGATTGTGTACTGATATACTTTAATATTTTACAATTGTGTTGTGATGTATTTGTATCTCATAGAAAATAGTACTTATATTGTTTCATTTGCGTCTTTTAAAAATTATAGGTTTTAACTAAAAATTTATTCTTATATTATGTTTATATACTTAAAAACATTTGCATTGTTTACATAAAGCTGTAAATCAGTAAATATCAGTAAATCAGTAAATCAAACTGCCTTCCATACCTCCTAACCCATACATCATGTTTGATTTATATCCAAATCCGAATATTGCATTTAAATTATTTTGTTTTAATTTTACTAATACGGAAATATTCTATTTATTTATGTATATGATAGTTGTTTTAAACAATTTTGTTTTTACTAAAAAATTTATTCTTTTTATGTTTATAACTTAAAAAATTTGCATTTTTACATACCTTAAAGCAGTAAATCAGTAAATCAAGTAAATCAAACTGCCTCTCATAACCCTCCTACCCATATCAGACTGATCATAATTGTCTATGAGTACCATCGATTGAATTTAATTTGATCTAATGACTGTCAAGGCATAATATATTACACATTAAAAAAAATCTTTTATTTATTTGTTTTTGTGTTTACTAAATAAAAGATGTTATTAAACTAGAGCTAATGTTTGATAAATTATAAAAAATTTTGCATTTTTATCATACCAACTACGAAGATTTAAATCAGTAAATTATTTAAAAAAAAGGATGTATCAGCCCACCTTCCTATCCTTCCGAGAATCTATGATTATTGATCGGATGATACTAATTTGATCTATTGATTCATAATATATTTTGTATAACATAACACAAAAACTTTTATTTATTTTGTTTTTGTTCTTATAAACATTTTTGTTTTACTAAAAAAAAATGTATTTATTTTGTTTTATTTTACTATAAAATTTTTTTATTTGTTTTTATTTGCTTAAAACATTTTGTTTTTACTAAAAGTTTAGGCTTTCAACTTTTTATGTTTATAACTTAAAAATTTTGCATTTTTACATCCTTAAAGCAGGTAATCAGTCAAATAATAAGAGGCAGTAATCATAAATCAGTAAACTCCAAAGCATACCTACATAGATTCCATAACCTCCTACACATCCATGATCTATTGATACTAGATTGATACTATTGACTATTAGATTAAATCATATTTTTATTAACCATAACGACAAAAACTTTTATTTATATTGTTTTGTTTTCTATTAAACTTTATGATTTTTACTATAAAGACTCTTATTTATTTAGGATTTTATATTTTAACACGCTATAAATTTATTTTATCTTAGTCTTTATGCTTTAATAAAACATTTTGTTTTAATTATTTATAAAAAATTTAATTCTTTTGAATGTTATACTCGAACCTTAAGAATCTCTCGCATTTGTTTAAACCTCTTAATAGCAGTAAAATCAAAGATAAACTCAGTCAATCAAAACTGCCCTTTACATACCTAAAAAATTCCAATGAATTCTATTGATCTAGTTGAATCAGTCATGTTTGTATAAATATCTTCAAAACTTTTATTTATTTTTGCTTATTCTGTTTGAAACATTTTGTTTTAACTAAAATTATTTCTTTTATTTTATAACTTAAAAAATGGCCATTTTTACATACTTAAGATGAGTAAATACAGTAAATAGCGTTAAATCATGTAAATACAAACTGCATTAGGCCCTTTCCTATCTTCGATGAATCCATGAATCTAGTTGATCTATTGATGCTATGACTTATTAGATACTCAGTCAATTTGTTGTAATACACATGACACAGAAACTTTTATTATACTTGTTTTGGTGTTTTCTTAAAGCATTATGTTTTTACTATAATTTATTTTATTGTGTTTTATTATGCTTTAAACATATTGTTTTTTACTCAAGGAATTATTCCTTTATTATGTTTATTAACGTAAAAATGTGTGCGTTTTTACATACCTTAAAAGAGTAAATCAAGCTAATTCAGCTAAAAATCAAACCGCTACCTCCGAACCTTAATGATCTATTGATCTATTGAGCTATTTGATTCTATTGATTATGTCATTTTTGAAATCAAATTAACAAAAACACAAGACATTTATTTCTTTTGTTTATAACTTAAACAATATTCTGCTTTTTTACATCATCTAGAAAGCAGATAAATCATGGAATCATGAGTACATCAAACCTTCCTAATCACTTCGCATATCTAAGTTGAGTGATCTATTGATGGATTGGAAGAAATCCCTATTGTCTATTTGACCAGTCAATCTTTTGTATAACATGAAAACAAAATTTTATTATTTGTATTATACTTAATAATTATGGTTTTTACTGACTAAAATTTTATGTTATTTTAGGTTTATTATGCATTAACAGTTTTCGTTTTTACTAAAAAATTTAGTTCTTTTTTAAGATTTAAGAACTTTAAAAAATTTGCTTTTTAACATCATCTAAAGCAGTAAATCAGAAATCAGTAAATTAAGTAAGCAGTAAAATCAAGTAAATAAGTCAAGCCAACAGAACCAATACCCTCCTAAAACCTTGATGAGTCTAGATCTATTGATCTATGAGCTATTGATCTATTGGACTATTGATCTATTGATTCATGTCATAAGTCGAGTATCATTTTTCTATAACATAACATAAACTTTTATTTTTTTGGTTTTGATTTTTCTCTTGTAAACATTATGATTTTTTAAGATATAGAAAAATTTATTTATTATTGTTTTTATTAGCTTTAACATTTTGTTTTTACTAAGAATTTATTCATGTTTTATGTTATATAACTTAAAAAATTTGGCATTTTTCCTCTATCATAAAGCAGTAAATAGTAAATCAGTAAAGCAGTAAAACAGATAAACGAATAAATCAAACTATATCCAGCTACCCTCCTTCCTACCCATTTCATGATCTATTGATCTATTGAGCTATTGTATTATTGATCTATTGATTCATGATATATTTTGGTACAACACAAACAGAAAATAAATCTTTTGTTGTATTGTTAGGCTATTTGTTGTTAAATGTCGACGTTTGTGTTGTTGGCATTATGCTTTGCGAAGTTGTTTGATAATGTTGTTTGTTGAATGGATGTGATCGTTGTTGTTGTGTTGTTGTTGTTTGTTGATGTGTTTGTTGAAATGCTGCGTTGTTGTTGTTGGTTGTTGTTTGTTGTTGTTGATGTTGTTGGGTTGTTGTTGTTGTTTGTGTTGTTGTTGTTTTGTTGTTGTTGTTGTGTTGTTAGTTGTTGTTGTTTGTTGTTAGTTAGATTAGTTTAACAATATATCATACCTCTCAAGTTAAACTGAAAATATACAACACTTTTCAAACATCTCTCTTAAAAAAATTAATGTTAATTTTGCATTAACATTGTATATTGAAATAAACAAAAGAATAACATATCAATCAGAAGCTAAAACTGTGATACAGCATCGGTTAACGAAACTCAATTAAAAAGTTTTCAACTTAAGCAGATCGAAAGACATTTAACTCAATATCTTGTATATACACACACCGTGACTATTTATTATTATAATTATATTATTATTATTATAATTGATTATAATTATTAAGTATTATATTATTATTATTAATATTATATTGATATTATTATTAGTATTATTATTATATATTATTATTATTAAGTTAATATCAACTATATATGTTATGAAAACATAACAAGAACCTAACACCATAATACACACAACGCACATCACGATCTCACTGAAGCACCAGGAGGGTACTGAAGGGTTCAACAAATAATATTAGAACATTTATTATGACATAAAAAAGAACATTCTACTTAGAGAGTAATGATGCACCCCGAGTGATTTTGGTCAGGTACATTAGAATCAAAGCTCAATGTAAGGCCAAAGGCCGAAGAATGAAATTTACCCTAGGTAATTATTATTATTATTTTTTTTTTTTGAGATTCATAGATTTGTATCTTTCTATTAACTTATTTTATCTTGTTTGTTAAAAGTTAGATTTTTATTTATTTGAGTCTCTGACCTCAAGGATTGCCCCAAAAGGGTTTTATTTTGATTCTAGAAGGTTATTAAATATGATATAGATGTGATGGTTAAGAGATGTTTCAATCAATGTCGTCATGTTTTATTTTATGATCCGATCGTTTAAAATCATCTTTCTACGTGCTCTGGTTGACTGAAAAATATAATCGAAAGAAAATTATTAAATAACATTTGTTCGATGATCGCTCGTGGTGACGTGCTAATATTGAGGGAACATGGTCCATAAAAACCGAACCGTGTAATCTTGGAACTGGAATATATATAATACTAGTATATATAGTGAATATATCATAGATACCTATATATATATATCATATATTATAGGACTATTATATATATATATTATATATATATATCTATATTATATATATATATAATTATATATCTAAATATAATATATATATATTTAAATATGTAATTAAATAAATTATATATATATATATAACTGATATATATAATACTATATTATGTTTATGTATATATAAAATAAGGCTAATAGTATATATTGCTTGAACAATAAATATAGTATTATATATAAATATACGTATATTTGTACAAACTAAGTATGTAACATTAAAATAATAATCTCTGTAAAAACACTAGGCCTATTGTTTTTTTTTTTTTTAGATCCTTGTTTATTTTTTTTTTAATGTTTTTTTTTTTTTTTTTTATTTTTTTTATTTTAAATTTATTTATTTTTATTTTTGACTTTTTTTTTTTTTTTTTTTTTTTTTTTTTTATTTATTGAGTTAATAGATATACTTATTTTTTTTTTTTTGGTGGTGTCGGGCGAGTTCCGGCTTGGAGTTTCGCAGTTTCGGTTTCGGTGTCGTTGTCGCCGCCAGGACTCGTAGCTCGTGAGACTAAACAGCGATTCAGAAGCAAATGTTATTAATAATTTTCCTCTTCAGATTATTTTTTCAGATCCAACCAGAGCAACGTAGAAAGATATGATTTAAAAACCAATTTAGGGGTAAACGACATCAGGAAATCGATTGACACCATCAAAAAGGGATCGCTATCCGATATTTAAAACCTTCTAGGAATCAAAAAACCCCCTTTGGGGAGGCTAAGCCCCTTAAATAAAGATTTTATGTACAGGAATAACTAATTTTTTTAACAAAAAGTGAATATGATGTCTTATGGAAACGATAAACAGAAAAATGCAATAAATATTTAGAAACATTTTTTAAATACTGGGAGAAAATATAAATATCTTCCAAGACGCTTAAAAAAATGTTACCACATCTGCTTTAACATCATAGAAATTACGCACGCTCATGTGATAAAGTAAGCTTAATCGATGATTGCATGCGCTAATGTATTAAGTAAGTGTCTCTATAATTATGTGTAGGTGTGTGAGTGTGTGTGCTTGTGTGTGTGTGTGTGTGTGTGTGTGTGTGTTGTGTGTGTATTGTGTGCGTGTGTGTATATGGTGTGTTAGGTTTTGTTATTTCATAACTATATAGTTGATATATAATAATTAATAATAATATAATACATAATAATATAATAATAATAATAATAATAAATAAATGATCAATAATAATACTAATAATAATAATATATATAATAATAATAATAACAATTAATACATAATATGTTTTGAGGCGGTTGTGTGTAATATTAGATAAGATTTGTAGATTTGTATGATGTCTTCTGCTGGTGAAGTTAAAAACTTTTAACTTTAGTTACATTGTTAACGAAATGCTGTATGTCGTTTGTATATATAACATTGTATTTTTGTTTAGTTTTCAATAATATGCAATGTTAATGCAAAATTAACATTAAATATTTTACGAGATATGTTTAAAAAGTGTTCTTGGATAAATAATGTTCATTTGACTTGAACGTTAGAGTAAAATCTCTAAACAACACAACAACAACAAACAAACACAAACAACAAGCAAACACAAAACAACAACAACAAAACCAACAACACAACACAAACAACAACAACAACAACAACACAACAACAACATGCAACAACAACAACAACAAACAAAACAAAGACTCATGTGTGAGTGAGAGTGACTCCGATCCAACAACAAACGTACATTTCAACAACACATCAACAACTGCAACACAATGCAACAACAAACAACAACATTCAAACATATTTTTACAAAAAGAATTTATTTTTGTGGTTTGTTGTAAAAATATGACATGAATAAATAGATCAATAGATCAATAGAGCTAATAGATCTAGATCATGGAAGGGTAGGTGGTAGTGGATGATAGATTGCATTTACTGTCTTAACCTGTTTTATCCTGCTTTACCTGATTTTACTGATTACTGCTTTAAGCGTTGTAAGTCGGCATAAATTTTTTGAAGTTTATTAGAGCGAACACTAAAAGAATAATTTTTTTGAATAAAAACAAGAATGTTTTTAAAAGCCAATTAACACAAAATAAATAATTTTTATAGTAAAGACATAATGTTTAATGTTGAAAACTAAACAAAAATAAATACAAAGTTTATATGTTATGCGTTATAGGAATAAAGCATTATCTTGTACAATAGTGGGGACATCGTATCAAGGAGACGGTTCAAGTAGATTCAATGAGCTCAATAAGGAGTCAGTAGATCAAATAGTCATGGATAGTGCTAGGAGGGTAGTTTGGATGATCAGTGTTGGATTTAAACTATTTACTGATTTAGCTGCTTTACTGATTTACTGATTTTCTGATTTCCTGCTTTAAATGCTTTAACAGGGTGCAAATATTTTTGAAGAATTTTAAAACATATGAAACCAGAACATAATATATTTTTAGTAACACAAAATGCTTTAATGCAATAAAACACATAAAATAAATTTTATAGTAAAAGCTATTAATGTTTTAAGTTATAAACTCAATATAAATACAAAGTTATTGTGTTCTGCTTAATAAAAAACAAAAGAATGACTTGATCGAATCGATCAATAGATCAATCGAGTCAATAGATCAAATAGATCATGGATAGGAGGTAATGGAAGGATTGGATGGTAGCTTTTAGAATGATTTACTTGATATTAGCTGCTTTAGGATTAATAGGTAAAGCAGCAAGATTTGGTGTTAAGTTATAAACAAAATAAGAATAAAAGTAATTTGTGATTCAATGTTCTATACAACATGATCCATCGAATTCCAATAGATCAAAGTAGACTCAGGGAGGTCAGGATCAAAGTGATTAATGAGAAGAGGTATGGAGGAGTAGCTCTGGAATTCTACATGCGGGGTTTACTTGATTTACTGCTTTAAAAGGTATTTTAAAATGGGCAATTTGTATTTAAGTTAATAGCAACATAACAAGAGAAATAAAATTTTATTATAGTTAAATTAACAGAAAAATGGATATAAGAATAGGCGAAAATTAAAGAACGAACTAGAGTAAATTTTTATAAGTGGAAACAAACAATCGAAAATGGTTTTTTAAAAGATCACAAATACAAACATAAAACGTATAAAGTTATGTTCGTGCTAGGATTACATGATTTTCCTGGGTCTAAACAAAAATGTATGACTTGGTATTTTATCAATAGATCAAATGATAAGGTAGATCAAATAGATCATATGATCAACTGGAAGGAGGATACGGAAGGAATAGATGAGGCAGTTATAGAATTTACTAGATAACTTCACTGCATTTACTGATTTACCTCGCACAATATAAGAATGACTGTGGACGAAAATAAGTGCGAAATTTATATTAAGCATTAATAAGGGGAAATTTCGCAATAAAGAATCATAGTACGATTGTGGCTATGATAGTTATAAGACAAAATGTTTTAAACAGAGAAAACAGAAAGGAAGATAAAATAAAAGCATTTTGTAATAATAACATTTTAAAACATGAATGAATTCCAATCGATAAATAGATCATGGAAGTGTAGGGGTGAGGAGGGCAGTTTTGATTACTGATTTACTGATTTCTGCTTTAAGGGTATGTAAAAAGGCAATTTTTAAGTTATGAAACATTAAAAGAAATAATTCTTTTAGTAAAAAACAAATGTATCACACAGCAATGAAAAGCTAGGGAGAGTGAGAGCTAATTTTGATCATAAGGTAACATTATCGAAATACAAATATAAATAAATTATTATATAATAAGTAAAAAGAAACAAATGTTTAAAGCAACAAAACAAATTAATAAAAGTTTATCTGTGTTATGTTTATACCAAAATATGATCCTTGACATCCAATAGATTCTCAATGAGAGGGTCAGTGGAGATCATTGAAAGATATTTGACTAATCCGGCATGGGTAGGAGGGTGGAATGGGTAGTATTTGATTTAGCTTGCATTTTACTGATTACCTGCTATTATTCTGATTTACTGATTTTGCTTTCGGTATGTAAAAAATGCAAATTTTTTACGTTATCAACATAAAAAAAACTATATTTAGTAACAAACAAAATGTTTTAAAGCAAATAAAACAAATAAATAAATTTTATAGTAAAATAAAACAAATAATAAATTTTTATGTAAAGAAAATGTTTAAAGAAACAAAACAAATAAATAAAAGTTTTGTGTTCTATGGTTCAAAAATGATTTGAATCAATAGCCAATTCAATCGATGCACATCAGAAATAGCATAATAGACATGGAAGGATAGCAAGGTGGCTTGGAAGGCAGTTTTGATTTACTGATTTACTGTTTAACTGCTATTAAGGGTATGTAAAATATGACGAAATGTATTATTTAAAGTCGTGAGGGAAGACAACATATAACACGGGAACGAATAAATTATTTTTGTAGCGGGTAAAAACAAAACAAAAAGTAACATAAAAAAGTTTTTTGTGTTAATGTTTAATAAAGGAAAAATCAAATATTCGAACTTGAACACACTAGATCAAATAGATCAATTAGTCAGTAGAATTCTATATAAGAATCGAATAAGAGAAATGGGAATAAAAGGAAGAAAGCGGGTCCTCGAGGGCAGTTTGATTTTACTGTTTAACTGATTTAACTGAGGCTGTTAGTCTATGGGGGGAGAATACCGAGAAACATAATAAAAATGCAAAAATATTAATTTTAAACAATAAAAGAATAAAATGTATTTAGTAAAAACAATAGGGACACTAGAAGAACAAAACAAAATAAAGTAAATTATTTGATGAGAATAAAACAAATAATGAAATTTAATAGTATAACTCTATAGATCTAATAGATCAACTAGACTCATCGGATGGGTGAAGAGGTGTATGGAGGGCAGTTTGTTTACTGATTTACTGTTTACTGCTTTAAAATAAATGTAAAAATGCAAATTTTTTAAGTTATAAAAAAAATCATTAAAGAGAATAACACAATATATATTTAGTAAAAAAAAATATGTTAAAGCAACCCTTAAAAAAATAAATAAATTCTTTATAGTACAAATACAAAAAATAAATAAATTTGTTATGTAAAAACAACATGTTTAAAGAAACAAAACAAAATAAATAAAAGCTTTTGTGTTTTGTTACACAAAATATGAACTTTAATTCCAATAGATCAATGATCAATAGCTCAATAGATCAATAGATCACGATGGGTAGGAGGGGACATGGAGGGCAGTTTGATTTACTGATTACTGTCTTTTAGGGTATGTATTATGCAAATTTTAAGTTTAAACATCCTTTTTGGGTAATTTTAGTAAAACAAAATGCTTAGAAAACAAAACAAAATAATAAAAGTTTTTGTGTTTTAATTTTATAGACAAAATATGATTTTTCAATTTAGATTAAATTTCAGTTGATCAGGAAGGTGTGAAAAGTGGTTTCCTGTTATTGCGGTTATTGATTTACTGCTTTCTACTGCTTTACTGATTTACTGATTTACTGCTTTAAGGTATGTAAATACAAATTTTTTTAAGTTTAAGTAAAAACATAAAAAACTAAAGAAATTTTTAGTTAAAAAAAATGTTTTAAAGAGATATTTGCGAACAATTTGCA
>JABUQX010005028.1:65000-67500 GCA_015478945.1 Trachelipus rathkii
CATAACCTAAACGAGCATAATACCTAAACACACACACACCCCTACACACACACATATATATATATATATATATATATATATATATATATATATATATATATATATATATATATATATATATATATATATATATATATATATATATATATATATATATATATATATATATAGTTACTTAGATGTGGCAACTTTTTTTTCGTCTTCTTGCATGGGGATGAAAAATATATAAAAAGAAAATCGAAAAAATTTCGATTTTTTCCATATGATCATAATTTATACAGTTACCTTAACTTTAATTTTAAATAACATTTATTATAATAAATATTATTTAAAATTACATAATTATATATAATTATATAATACGATAAAGTTAATCATTCGAAAATTGGATAAATTAATTCAAATCATTGTTGGGGATACTTTTTATTTTATTTTTTATATATATAATTCAATTTTTGATGTTTTATTTATTTATTTTTTAAATTCATTTTGTGATTTTTTTAGGCATAAATATTTTTTTTTTTCAGTTTACTAATTAATCTTAATTATTACTTAATTAAAAATACGTTTATTTCATCTATATAGTTTCGAATCACTTTTAATACAGGAAAAAAAATTAGAGGACTCAAAACTATTGATTATTATTATTATTGAACTTTTAGTGCAGTTATTTATTATTTGCATTTATTTCTTTAGTGCAGACTGTATAATAAATAATACATTTCTAGTTTCATGGAGTTAATTATTATTAAAATATTACAGCTGCTTAGAAGACAAATGTAAACATTTAACTAGGCCTACCAAAAGTTCAATAGTCCTTAGTGCTTTAATTTTATACTTTTTCTTTATTAAAAGTGATTTGAAGCTATATAGATGAAATTTTCTTATTATTAATTAGATGATAATTTGTAATTTGGAAAAAAAAAAAAAAAATATTCTTATAAAATAAAAATCAGTTTATAAAAATGTGATTTAAAATCCTATGATTTTTTTTATTTTCTTTTATTTTTTTTTTGTATAAAAAGTTCACACCTCACGGGCAAAGCCCTATTCAAAGAGAGAAGCTCCTTTAGGTAGTTGCTACCTAGAACCCGGACGAGGAATCGAAGCCAAGCCCGATTCCTCGTTACTCAGTAGTGCTATCGTTAATCAACTCACCAAAAATTAAACACTTAATTATTCACTTTTGAAAAAAAAAAGAAATAAATGCAGAAGTAAAACAAATATAAAAAAAAAAAAATATTTTTTTATAAATTTTTTTTTTTTGGTTGGATGTTTAATTGGAGGAGTTAACTCTTTTTTTTTGTATTTAGATTAATTTTTTTTTCATACCCAAACATTTTTTTAATTTACATTTTTTTTAATATTTCCCCCGTGCACAGAGGCAAAAAAACAAAAACAAAATAAAGAAATAAAAAAAAAAATTGAAAACTAAATTTCATTAATCGAATGAAAAGAAAAAAAAACGAAATAATGACAAAAAATTTCTTGCTTTGGTTTCAAATATATAAGAAAATCAGCGTTATAAATTTTTAGATAATATTAGACCCGTCTTTTTTTTTTAATTCAGATTTCAAGTGATTTTTACAAATATTGTAGAACTTGATCCAAAAATAATGAAAAAATGGTTTTTCTACGAGTGAAAATACAATAAAAACCAATAGAGACACAGAACAACCTATAAATCGAATTTTTAGAGCTCTCCCCAATGCTGCATCTTGGTTTTTATTAAAAAATTTATTACAAATTGCAGTCAGCAATTTGAAAAAAAAATCATTCAAAATTAAAACTTTTCTAAAGGCATATTCACAGAAGATGTTAGAGTATTGTGTATATGGAAGATCCTTAAAGAGAAAGGACAACATTTATTAGATGTAACGGTTGGTGAAGTAGCAACATAGAAAAATGCCGGAATATCTTTTCTAATATTTCATCTTTAGTTTATTTGTTGTAAATTTTTGTTTATAAGTACTGTCAATTTCTTAGTGTTTATTTAATATATTACGAATTTATACGACTGCAGAACCAGTTTTACTTTTAAAACTTCTAATAAAGGTTAATGACTGTTCTTGCATATAGAATTCAAGAAAAAATTTTAATATAGAGCAGCAGCTTTGGATTAAAGTTAATCAGTCTCCTTGAATAAATAAATACCTTCTTGAACAAGACTTTACCCGTGAGTGGTGGTATTACTAAAAAAATAAATAACTAAAGTTCTGCCTTGCTAAAACTGCCACTATAATTAATTTACATAACATACCTACAGTTCTTATCATTTTTCTTTAGAAAATGATAAATAATTCAATAATATAAACATACATTTAAAATATTAGTCGAAATTGAACAAGGACTTTTCACAACAGACACAGCAACTGGAAACCTTGAAACATCCTTTCCAGGAGGGACTTTACAAGCCAACATTGATGCTTTCAAATCATAAATCTCTCCAACAAAGATTCCTGGAAATCCTGTTAAATTTAATACCATATTAATTTTATAT
>JABUQX010005028.1:75000-77500 GCA_015478945.1 Trachelipus rathkii
TTTTTGGGTTTGGGGAAAAAATAAATTGGGGGGGATAAAACGTGTAAATTTTTAAAAAACTATTAGAGCTTGTGGTGCGGTTTGTTTTGTTGCGAGCGGACTATCGAATGACAGGTCAAACGTAGATGTGGGGGTGGGCGCAGGCGGGGGTTTTCTATTGACTTTGCTAACGTTCGCGGCCTGCGTGCTAATCACGAATCCTGTGGAATATCACACTCTCTAACTCTCAACCTAACATTTTATTATTGTATGAGACCCAGCTGGCAAGGGATTCTTTTTCAAATAAACTTATATCTCTAAACTATAACTTTTTTCTATAATTTCCGTCTAAATGTGGTGTCTGTGCCTATATAAACCATTATACTTCCTGTAACACGTCTCGAAGAAATCTTGAATCTCTATAATTTCGATGTTCTGTGGTTAAAAATCTTTCTCCCTACTACACTATCATTATCTTGTGTTTCTGCTCTGCTCCCCTAAAATGGAACACGATTTCAAAATTTTTTGACTATCTACTACTTTCATGAGAGACTGTTTACTACTTCTCCCATCCAAATGCTGGATCCTTCTATTTAGGGGATTTCAACGTACAACACACTGAGTGGTTGGCTCCTCTCACACTGATGCAGGCGGGGAGGAGGCCAAAAACATTCAGTTTTCTCAACGATCTGGAACAGTTAAATTAAGGAACCTACACATATTCCAGATCGTCCTAACCAATTCTTGAATACGCTTGACTTATGTTTCACCACTACTCCTTCGCTCGTTTAAATACACATTTCTCCTCCTATTGGTAACTTTGACCACCACAATTTTGTAGCTCTTAATTATAACACTTTCTCCCAGCAGCTCCACCATGCCCTAAACGTAATTTCTGGCATTTTAATCCGGGCTAATTGGGGGGAATTGCGTTGTTTTTTTGGCTAACTACTCTTGGATAATGTATCCCTGCTTTGACTCCGGGGATTGCCTCGGTCACGCTGAAAAGGTGGAGGGCCGTAATCACCGATGGATGAGGCAGTTCATTCCCCATCTTCAAACTAAATCTTTTTTCTCCCCAAACATCCATGGTTCGAATGAAAAGCTTGTTCTCGCGCCATTAAGGAGAGAGACATTGCGTATCGGGCATGGAAAAAACTCTCGTTCTCCCCTATCATCTTACTAATTTTTCAATTCTCTGCTTGGATAATTCGTTTGCAGGGATATATTCGAACAGGCCTAAGCGCACTTTCACTAAAAGAAGGTGCGACAACCTGCTTGGTTCTCCTACCGATACAGAATAAATTTCTGGCCCCGTTGCCCAAAAACATCTCTAAAAACTTTTGTAAATCTGCCTTCCCTCCCCTTATTCGCTCTGATGGTTTCTGTTGCTACTCTCCTTTCTGAAAGGGTCCAAATCTTCTCGGCTCCTTTTTTTTCATCATCTAATTCCTAACCCCTGGACGATTTTCTGGGCATCCTCCTCCTACCTTCTCCTCTCAGGGTTTCCCATGTCAATTAACCTGTATTACAACATGATCGTGTGCATGTGATCCTGAGATCTATGAATGTCAGGAAGGCTAGTGCCCCGGATGGCATTCCTCCCCGTGTTTTGAGGGAGTGTGCTTCTGAGCTTGCGCCCCTTTCCTCGTTCAACTCTACTCTCTATGTCTTAATACTAATACTTTCCATCAATGCTTTAAGCGCGCATATGTCTAGGAAATCCTAAAGAAGGGCACCCTCTCTGATCCTTCTAACTATCGCCCTATAGCTCTCATTGTATTCTATCTAAAATCTTTGAAACTCTTCTTAACTCTCATTTTCTGGATCATCTGGAGTCTCATTCCCTTCTTTCAAATCATCAGTATGGGCTTTCGACGCTCGAAGTCAACTGGTGACAAACTTTCCCTATCTAACTGATTTGTGGTCTTCTGCCCTTTGGGACTATGGGAGTTCTTGAGTGGTGGCGCTTGACATATCGAAAGCTTTTTGACCGGTTTGGGGCCAGCAGCCGTCACTAGCTCTCTAAGCTCGCTTCCTTTGGTTTCCACTCCTTCTCTTTGCTTATCTTGTCTAGTTTTTCCATCTCGGCGATCGCTCTATATTATCAGCACTCCGTTGATGGAGGCGACGCTCTTCCTCCTTTTCCTGTTAATTGTGGTGTTTCCGCAAGGTTCAGTTCTATCTCCCACTTTATTCCTACTTTTCATCGAAGCGAATCTCCTCAGCTGTACTTCCAACTCTGTTCACTTTTATGCCGATGACTCATCAAAACCCTCACTCTTTCTACTCACTTCAAATCTGCTGCCCATCTTTGCTTCCTAGAGGAGTTGCCTCTCGTCTTCAAGCTTCCGATTCGCTATCCTTGTCGTCTGGATGGGATTTCCCGGTGGGGTCCACGCAACCTTGTAAAATTCAACTCTTTAAAAATTCAACTTCTCTCTACATCTCCTCTCAAAGACCCATCCCAAACTTTTCCTATTTCCTTCGGACGGCTCTAACGTCTCTCTGTGAATAACAT
>JABUQX010005028.1:82500-87500 GCA_015478945.1 Trachelipus rathkii
CCTTTCCTTTCTTTTAATTCTATTCCTGTCTTTTCCACTCCTATTCTTTTGTTTCCATTTAATTCACTCCTTTCCTTTCTTTTCATTCTATTCCTTTTCTTTCCTTTCCTTTTATTTTCCACTCCTTTTCTTGTTTCCCTTTAATTCATTCATTTTTTTTCACATCCTTTCCATTTATCTTATTATTTCTTTTCCATTTAATTCACTTCGTTCTTTTCGTTTTCATTATTCCCTTTCCTTTCTTTTTTTTATTTACTTCCTTTTCTTTGTATTCTTATTAATTATAGCGACACTACTCGTCGATTTCGATGTCAGAAATGTCAGAAATATGCTGTAAATTAGGGAAAAGTTAATAAAAACCCTCAAACCCACCCAACCCCCACCACCACCCACCCAAAAAAAGGACCCAAAATTTCATATTTATAACATTTGCCCACGGAGGTCTATATCAGGTCTATATCTACCAGTCTATTTCCATGAATCTAGTATGAAATTAGAGGTAAAAAAAAGGATATCGCAAATAAAAGGTTGAGAAATGATCCTGAAAGAGTTATGAAGTTTCCAAATTTCATTTTTATAAATTGCAAAATTAAAATCTTACTGTCAAATGCTTATTTTTTATGATAATCTTTTTTCAAAGGTTTATAGTGTCGAAACAACATTTTATTATTTGCATAGGGTTAGAGTACAGAAACAATATCATTATTTTTCCACCCCGCACGAGCCGAGGGTAGGTAGGCGGGACTCCCGTAGACAAATGCTCATGTATCCCGCATTTGCATATTAGGGCGAAACGCACCTGTATCTTCAGTTTATTTTTATTTTATATATTATAATAGGATACGGTACAATTAATAATGTCGTTTTATCTTTTTATCTTTTGGGGGGGGGGGGAGAGTGGGTTGATCTGATCGTTTTTATTAACTGTTTTCTAATTTACAACATATTTATGACATTTTCAGTAACTCATCGAAATCTGCGAATGTTCCAAAAATTAATAAGGCCAGATCGATCATCCAATTGCATTTCTGCCAAACCTCGAAATCTAAAGCCGTTTAAGATTTGGCAACAAATCTCACAAACGGAAGCTCTTCACTTTACAATTGGAATGGTCAAATATTCTTCCCAAGGAAAGGATATTTTCTCACTAAACTGTGAATTTTTTTTTCCATCCATAAGTTTTTTTCTTTTTGTTTTTTTTATCCTTAACGTTGTTTCATTTTATTTTTGCTTGCGAAGTTAAGTGAAATCGTAAACAAATGATTTTCAATGTTTTAAGTTTTTGAACCACTATTTTACCATCAAAATATATAAATTTTATCTCTTAAAGTTAATATATATATATATATATATAGAATATATATTATATTATAGTATTATACTATATATATATATATATATTATATTAATAATATAATTATATAATAATTATTATATATCATATATATATAATTTATTATATATATAATATAATATATATATATATATATATATATAGAAACAGTGGCATTACGAATTTTTATTTCTGTTATTTTTCGTTAAGTTGTATACATCCCATGAAAGTATATATAGTATATTATTTAATATATATAGTATATATAATATATCTATATTACTATATTCTATATATATATATACTATATATAGTTATTATATTATTATATTTATACGTATATATTATATATATTATACATATATTATATATATGAGAGGCGACTCTGCACTCGTGCTACTCCGTGCTGCTCAACCAAATAGTAACGTTATAGAAATATTTATTTTTACAAGTTTTATAATGTTTTAAATAAAATTTTCATATGATTTTTTTAATTTTAAACATATAAAGATAAAAGAAATAAAATTCTCTGGAAAAATATGAAAATAACCCCTATTTAATAACGCTTCTAACCCATTAAAAATGGAGGCATTCTGTGCATCAAAGAGGAGAGCGCGGGAAGTCGGCGCACGGTAATTCCGAATTCTGAATTTGCGTTTACAGAAATTTGTTCTATAATAGGTTGATATAATATTATGTTGAATATTTTACAATATAATATATATTTTTAATAACAAATTTATTATAAAAATAAATAAATTAATTTATAAAATTCAAAATATATATATAATAATGAAGTCTTAACTATTATAGCTATTTTAAATTATTATCAATTATTACAAAATTTCTCGCTAACTATGAAGTTCCGACATAAACGTATTTTAATACATAGAAAACTTTTTTAGCAGGAATATCTCAAAGCTATATAGTATATATATTATATATTATACTGATATATATATTAATATATATATATATTATTATACTAATAAATAAAATATATATATACGTATAGATATATATATTATATATAGTATATTATATTATTATATTATATATAGTAATATATTTATAATTATTAATATATAAACTATATATATGTATATATATATATTATAATATATATATTATTATATATAATATATATATTATATATATACTATACTATTATACTATAGAGAGAGAGAGAGATAGAGGAGAAAGAGAGAGAGAGAGGGATGAGAGAGGACAGGCGAGTAGTAAAAAAGTTACTGGAGTCGGCCATGATATATATATATTATATAATACTATATTATATATATATATATATATATTATTATATATATTATATAATTTATAATATTTTATATAATTATATAATATATATATATATAATATATATATATTATATATATTAACTTATATATATAATATAATATATATATATATTATAGTATATATATTTATATATTATACTAATATATATATATATATATAGTATAAATATATATATATATATACGTGGGTATCAGAAATTTTTTTCCGGGGGGGCCAACAAAAATCGTTCTTTATATATTATATATATATATATTATATTTATATATATATAATATATATATATATATATATATATATATATATATTATATATATATATTATATATAATTAGTATATATATATATATATAATATATATAAAGTGAAAGGGGACAATATTAAATTCCTAAGAAAAAAAATGGGAGAGATTTGCGTAAAATTACTAAAATCATCTAACTCTTTCGACCAAAATACCAGCATATACTGTATCATCCCTACAACACTCAATAAATTAATTTCCCTATAATCCCCCTTTCCTTTATATAAGGGTACTATTTCTTATCTCCAATTCCTCTTAAGCATACCTTCCATAAACGCATTGTTACGAAGAAAATCGCTGAAATTCTAAATGTTAGCATTTTCTTGATGGTTTCAAGTTTAGTTTGAACTAATGGACTTACGGAGATTTGTTCCTGACAATGACGAATTATATAAAATTATTTCAACTTCTGCTACTTTTATATTAGTTAACAGATATGATACTCAAAATCTTTTAGTGTCTAGAAAAATTTCGGGGGGGGCCAATGGCCCCCCTTAGGCCCCCCCCTAGACATACGCCACTGATAATATACTATATCTTATTATATATTATATATATATTTTTAATTATATATATATCATATATAATATATACATATATATATATATTATATATATATATGATATATTTATATATAATTAATATATATATATATATTATATATTAATATAATAAATATATAATATATATATATATCATATCATATATATAATACTATAGTATATTATATATATTAATAATATATACTAATATATAATATAAATCTTCAACCCCGAGTACAGGACCTTTCGTCGTTTCGTCCTGTCAGTGGGACATTTCGAGAAAGGTCCTTGGGAAACACAGGCCTAACGGCTAAGTCCCGCTGGTCTTGGCTCAGGCCTATCGCTTGCGCCGCGAGTTAATTCCCAATTTCGTGCAAGGCAACACCACAAATGTACTCGATTAACGTCTGAGTGGGACGAAAGCTAGACTAAGGAGAGAATAGCTCACTTCTCTCACTCGACCAGTTACGAACCTGGGCCCCCTCGCCTTGCTAAGCGAGGTGCTCTATATATAATCTATATATATATATATTTATATATATATTATATATATATATATATTATATATTATATATATATATAATATATATACAATATTTATTAATACTTATATATATTATATAATATATATATTATATATTATATATATATTGATAAGATAATTGCTCATCTTTCTACTGCGATGCGGTGCTGAATAGGTATTGATAAAAATAAACCCCTAGTACATTTCCCTTGCTCGGGATGACCTGGCGCCCATAGCAGCAATGGACCGCGTTTTAAAGTGATTTCGACGATACGCACGTGGACTAAAAGAAAGAGCGCTGAGAATAAGTTCGTAGTAATAATATCAACCCACCAACAGAACCACAACGCGCTCCTCCCTTCCCACACTCGGGCGTAGGGTCAAAAGCAGAGCACCCGCACAGAGTGAAATACTTTATAAACGGGGAATATATTGTATTGATAGATAAACTGACTTCATTCCTTCTACAACTCATTCGCAGTGTGGATAGGTATTGATAAAAAATAACCCCTTAAGTAATTTGCCCTCTGCTGGGATTGAAACTGCGGCACTAGCAGTATGACCGCGTACAGTGTTTGACACGACTACGGCCACGTGGACTAAAAGAAGAGCGCGAGAAAGTTCCTGTAGTGAATATACTACAGACCCACAATATTAGTTTTTATCATACCTCTCACACTAGCGTATGAGGTGTTAGAAGGGATGAGCAGTTATTCTATACAATATACAATATTATATCCCCGAATCACAATAAGTCTATTCACTCGCTGTGCGGTGCTGCTCTGTTTGACCTACGCCGATGTGTGTGGAGGGAAAGAGCGACGTTGTAGTTGGCTGTTTGAAAAGTGGGTGATATAATCAATACCAAGAGAACATTCTCGCACTCTCTGGTTCCTGCCTCCATCGCTGGGCGGCGTAGTCGTCAAAATGCACCTTACGCACCGGCTCAACGCTAGGGGGCCCCAGGTTCAATCCAGTCAGAGTGGAC
>JABUQX010005028.1:92500-97500 GCA_015478945.1 Trachelipus rathkii
ATATTAATATAGACAATGAGAGACCCACTGGTAGTAGTAGTGCAAATTCTGAAAACAATTTATTCGATAAAAATATTGTTATGAATGATTCTTCAGTCTTGAAGTGTTATGGTAAGCTAAATGAGTCCAATATTGTAACAACTAGGAGCCCTCTGCATGCAGGGTATATATTTTTTACATTAAATTTGCCTCATAGTATAATTATGGATCAGGTAAGGGTAGGTGGGATCGATAAAACAGATAGCTTGTTAAACCCCATCCATAGTGCTGATAACGATGGCTGTAGTGACAGTAAAATAGTTAAAGCCGATGTGAAGGTAAACGGGCAAGTCTGTACAATCGACGATTTAATCTCTTACGTATTAATGGAGTAAATTACTTAATCGATACCGGTTCTTGCAAAAACATTCTTGCAAGGGGGGTTCGTGCTGATCACAGCCCACCTGTTGGATTTCTGTATGCGGCAAATAATTCTAAAATAGCCATTTATGATGTAAAAACCATTGAAATAGACTTAGGTCTTGGTAGAAAGTATGTAGAGACATTTTATGTAACTAGTATCACTATGAACATTATAGGTTTATCATTTTTAAAGAATTTTCAAATGGGTATCGATTTTACAAACGATTTATTGATTGATTCTGTTACAAATAATAGTATTAAATTAAAGAAAATTTACAATTCTAATATTAATTATGCGCATGAAACTCTTTCTTCTTCTCTAGCATTTACTCCTCATCCTAATATTTTGCACGTTTCTTCTAGCCCTACATCTTTTAATGAAATTTTATTGCGATATAAAGGTTTATTTTTGAACCCATATTTGCCGGAAAATCATCATATAAAAATAAAACAGATGCAAATATGGGATGAGATTTTTGAAAAATATAAAAATAATAAAAATCAAAGAATGAGCTCAGCGTTGATAAGTGAGGGCGGTCAAGTAACTACTGACGAAGAAACCGCCTTCATACCTGAAAAAGTATTAATCGAGCTGGCAAATACCTATTCCTATAAAGTGAATGTTAAAGGGTCTCCCTTATCTTTAAGACCCAGAAAAATTCCTCACAGTTCTACAATACGCTTCAACTGTATAGAATTTGACAACTTCGAAAAGCCACAGGGGTGCCTGCAACGATCCAACTCCCATGGTCCTTCCTAGTCAGTATGTCTCGAGAAGTCTGCGTATATGTGTGAGACTGATATCGACCTAGAGCAGGAACCTGTAATAAGAGAGGGTGGAGGTCGCTACTTATGGCCTACCACACCTGAATGATGCAATGTTTACCCTTAAAGGAAGCCAGCTCTACACGAAGCTTGACTTAATTCAGGCCTACTACAGCCTGCCATTACACGCAGATTGCGTAAAATACTTCACTATAACATCGAACCTGGGTTCTTATTCCTATCAATATTTGCCTATGGGATTCGTCTCAAGCCCATTTATCTTCCAAGCCTTCATGGATACTCTCTTACAGGGGATACCGAACGTTCACGCATACATGGATGATGTCCTCATACACTCAGAAACTGAAGAAGAACACCTGATCCTCCTGGAAAGGGTGCTGAAAAGATTACAATACTTCCACATCAGTATTAACTTAAGTAAATGTCAGATAGCAAAAAGTGAAATTGACTACCTTGGCTACACAATAGACAAGGTGGGGATTAGGCCGAATGAGGATAAAATCAAGGAGATAATAGACACACCAAAACCCAAAACTATAAAGGAATTAAGAAGTTATCTCGGGAAAATTGGGTTCTATCGTTCTACGGTGGCTGTGTTCTCAAATATTACCGCTCCACTCTATCATTATTTGAAAGGAAAACCCTATGGGAACCGAAAAATCACGTGGGACCCTTCAGGAGAAAAAGCTTTTAAAGACAGCAAAGAAGCCATCAGAAACGCCAATACACTAACTTACCCCAGCCACTCCAGCCCTTTCGACATCATCATACACTCCACCAATACCGCCGCCGCAGCAGTCATATTGTCAACACCTGACGAAGGAGGAGCTCCTATCGCCTTCTACAGTATCATTTTATCAGCCACGGAGCGGACCTATGATGATGTAGGAAAATTATTAGTGCTTCTGACGAAACTCTTGAAAAAATATGGATACCTTCTCGCTAATCGACCTATCAAAATATTCACTCAATCGCGGGAAATTATACAAAGATACAATAAAATAAATGACAATAAGAATTATAATTTACGTGAGATTAGAAGTTTGAACCTCTTTCTCATCTCTTGGGAGTTAATCACTAAGAAGAATAATCCGTTAAGTGAATATTTAATAATCAACCACATTGATAATGAAGACGAAACCCCCATCAATGCAACAGATCATTGCAAATTGATAAAAAAGGGGGAGGAGCTAACGGAGCAACGCCTCCCGAGTCCAGTGA
The DNA here is from genome assembly GCA_015478945.1 of Trachelipus rathkii. Classification (NCBI taxonomy): domain Eukaryota; kingdom Metazoa; phylum Arthropoda; class Malacostraca; order Isopoda; family Trachelipodidae; genus Trachelipus; species Trachelipus rathkii. The sequence goes on from JABUQX010005028.1 coordinate 94,910, forward strand.
TTGGTTCAACCACAACCGAGTCAGCCAATCAGGCCGAGGCTGAAACAATAACAAAGTGTCAGGTGATAAGTCTTTCAAATACTCCTGATTACTACAAGACACCTGGTTTAAAGAGAAAATACGATGAAACCACAAAGAATGTAGCCCGTGCCCAAACCATAAAATCCCATGAAGGACCGACGTTAGGACCTTTAAATGACCATAGCGCACATTCCTCAACATATCTCCCATGGGAAAAATCCTGACGAAGTCTCGAAAGGATTAAGCGTAGAAGAAAGAAATAGAGAAAGAGAAATTAGATAAATTTAATAATGAAGTAAAAGAATTAAAAGTAGATGAATTAAAAGATATTTTACCATTAAATACACAAATAAATCTCATTAGAGATTGCAATGATGCTCATATAGAACTAATTAAACGATTCAGGAAAGAAATTAACTATTTAGAGATAAGTAAAGATCAAGAAGATGATCCATTTATAAAATCACTATTAGAGGGTAGTAACAAGAGCTCCTTGGTCATTAAAAAACATGAATTTTGGTTCAAAACACAAAAGATACATTTATATGTTGACATATCATTAAATTATGCTCGTGTTATTATTCCAAGCACGCAAGTCGCCACCCTCATCAGGATGACCCACCACAGTAAAGGCACCTCACACCGATGTCTCATCTGTCTTAAGCCGATTTCGCATTTGAGAAGATACCGGACAGTTAAGGAGATGATGTGGCGTCCCAAAACACGTCAGCTGTCTAAAATTAAGGTGAATCAAATCCCATTTAGGCGAGTACAGGAGAAGCCTCCCTATAAGTTTGAAGTAATCCATATCGATATATTAAAGCTCCCTACCTGTCGGGGCTACAAGTATCTCCTAACCCTTATAGATCGTTACTCTCACTATGTGTGGGCTTTCCCACTTAAGGACGCCTCAAAAGAGACCATCGTTCAGACTTTGATAAAACAACTAATCCCCCATTGTGGAATTCCCAGCCGAATTGTTTCAGATAACGGCGCCAACTTTACTTCACATTTATTTGAGAGTGTGTGTAAGCTGTTGGGGATCATCCACTCCACTACCAGTACATATAATTGTCAAAGTAATGGAAAGGTGGAAATGGTCAATAAAATGATCGTAAACAGTCTTCGAACGATGTTAGCTGAGCCAACCATGAGAACACAAGAGTGGTATCACCCCCAGTAAACTAGTCTTTGGGCAGAACATCAACATACCTGACGGTCTTATCAGCACAACTGCCTCCAGTGGACCAAAATCATACGATACTTACATTGAAAGACTAACAGAATTAATGGCAAAACCATTAGCACAAAGAACAAATTTACGCAATCGAAACATATTTATGCCAAAGAATTTGAAAGAAGCTCGATTCCTACTTGTGAAGAGTCAACAATACAACGTCGGAAAGTTATCAGCAAAATATCCCGGCCCCTATCGTGTGGTCAAGATTACTAACAGCAATGCTCACATCATAAAGGACAATAAAGTCGTAGTAGAAAGTTTGAGAAATGATAAAATTTTCTACGAACCTGTACTCACTCCTGCAGTCCGAAAGAAAAACTCGGAAGGAACAGAAAATTAGAGGAAGTGAATGAGGAACAAATGTGAGTATCTCTTGAGGAAAATAAGAGACAAAGACGATGATGTGGAAACTAATACGAGTACAAAATCGATTGTTAAAGTGTATTATTACCCATATATTGTAGTTTTCCTCCTTTCCAAGTAGTTATTCCACCATTCCTTCATTCCACTTTACTATGCATTTCATGTATCCAAATATAAAGGAGTGTCTATAGAACCTTTAGATCTAAACAAAATCTAAAGCCTCACTTTAGATTTTGGAGCTAAATGTCTTGGCCAAATAAATAGTAGTCACGTCATGTTCATAGGGCTAAAAATCCCATGATTTAGATAATTATCAAGTCATTAAGTATGATGATGGCCAATGAGCTGACACAAGCTTTTGTGAGGAGACCACCTCACAATCTCATGTACACCTCGTCAGATCTGTGCCTCTCCTAAGTGAGTCTATTGTAACTATAAGGGTATTATAGCTTTCCCATTGGGAGGGATGCGCCTAAAATGAGAGGGAGAAGTGGAGGCGATGCCCCGAGCGTCCTTCACCTTCGCGGTCTTAGAAACTCGTGCAGAGAGAATAGCTTAGATTAGGGTCTGTGCCATTATAATTAAGTAGTGATTACGCAATTATATATAGTTAATCTCTACGATTTAAAGGTACTTACATACCTATTATTCATTGTGTAAAACCCCCTGTGCAATCTCGTTACTGATCAATAAAGAAATAATTAGATACATCTCTCATTTGAAAACCGTCAGATTGATAGGGCCAGTAATTAAGATTAATTAAGGGGACCAAGAGCGAGTCTTGGTCATTAACCCATATATATATATATATATGGTATACATAGTGGTATATATATATATATATATATATATATATATATATATATATATATATATATATATATATATATATATATATATATATATATATATATATATATATATATATATATATATTAGGAGGTGGGTTGTGCTTTTTCTCTCTTTG
>JABUQX010005029.1:0-7500 GCA_015478945.1 Trachelipus rathkii
CGTTGCGCTACGGTTCCGGTGCCTCGTTTGGGTGTTTAACCGTTTTCGCATTTTATCGTGGCAGCTTTCGCGTTTTCGTGCGCCGCTTCAATATATATACTGTATATATCAGGGTTGAGTTCAAGTACATTTTTCAAGTACAAGTACAAGTACAAGTACTCTAGAATTGTTCAAGTACAAGTACAAGTACTCTAGGATTTGTTAGAAAATGCAAGTACAAGTACAAGTACATGGTATCAAGTACAAATACTTTAAATGCTATAAAACTTGCATATATATATATATATATATATATATATATAATGTTGCAGCAGAATCTATATATATATACTATATATATAGCTATATATATATATATATATATATATATCAATAATATATATCATAATAAATCATCATCAACATAAATAAATAAATACCACTTATCTTACTCCAAGACTACAGGCAGGTGCATGTATATACCGGAAACATAAAAATAGTAGAAGAATATGAAGCAAGTAGAAAAGAACAGCCTTACCGCCCCCTTATACCAATTAGTGAGAACTCGTCGCAGTCAGAAAAATCCACCCTAGAGCTTCACGGGACCGCGATTGACCCTCAACAATGACCTCTCGTCAATGTGGGGTTCATTCCTTGGCCCAGGTGGGCTACAACCATACCCCTTCACAAAACCCACCATTCACTCCTGTTATGCACCTTTCTTCTCGCCTCTGCCAAACTCACATTTCTCTCTTCCAGGCATTCCTTTTCTGACTCATTCCACTTTTTCTTCTGTCTCCCATCCGGTCGATTCCCAACACACTTACCACTATACATCCGTTTAACCGACCGTCTGTCATCCTTCCTTTCCACATGACCAAACCATCTCAACGTACTTTCATTTATTCTCTCATTTACCACAATCTCCACACCAAACAAATCTCTAATACGTTCATTCCTCATTTTATCATTTCTTTTCACACCTAACACGCCACTAAGATTGTCCATCTGAACACATTGTAATTTAGATCTATACCTCTTATTCCAGACCATAGTCCCACTACTATACATTAACACGGGTAACAACATACCCTCATGTAAGACCCTAGCGCACTCAACACTTGGTCCTTTTAAACCACCAACGATTTAACTGCACCAGCCACCTTAGAGCCATTCACAATTTTCCTACTACACTCTGCATCATCCGCTCCCTTTTCATTCAACATATATCCTAAATATTTAAATTCAGACACTTTTTCCAGCTGCTCACCATCTAACATAACTTCACACTGAGGTCTGTCCTCACTCACAACCATAACCATACTCTTATCTACGTTTTACTTTCAAACCCTTTTTCTTTTACACACCCCTGCCAAATCTCTCTACTAGTCCTCTCAAACTCTCTTCAGATTCGCCACACAAAACCAAATCATCCTCATATAATAGGTAGGGAATCCTTCACTCTCATCCATTCTCCATCATTCTAACTCTATCCTTGTTACCCCTACCTCTAATTCTTTCATAACCACAATCATATACAGATTGGATTGCCAAGGAGACATGCCACACCCCTGTCTCTCCGCTATTAATATTAAAAAATCACTTTCAACTCTTTTATTCTTACACACGCTTCTTTATCGTCATACATATTACTTTTGATTCTATTCAGATACTTACCATCAACACCATATCACTAATACCTGCCATAGATTCCTATTAATCTATTATTCGCCTGTTGCCAAATCATAAAATCCTAAATACAATTTATTCTTCTCTTCCCCTCATTTTCCAATCATTTGTTAATGTAAAGATCCCGATCCACACGCCTCTACCACTTCTAAGAAAGCGCACCTTGTTCTTCCCCAAATTGGTTCTTCACTCATTCGACGCACTTTTCGACCAAAATATCAACAAATATCTTCCCTACAACACTCAATAAATAGTACCTACAATACTTTAGATTACCTTTTTCCTCACTTACTCTTATATAAAGGTACTAATATTGACCTCCTCAAATCCCTCGGAACTATACCTCTCACCAACGTTTTGTTATACAACTTCCAAATCAATGAATCACCATCTCGCCTATATATATATATATATATATATATATATATATATATATATATATATATATATAATGTAATAATAATATATGTGTATAATAATATGTAACCCAATATATATACTATATCTATAATATGTATAATGTATGTAATGTAATAATAACCAATAATATGTAATAATAATATATATAATAATAATAATATATGTAATAATATATATATAATAATGTATGTATATGTATGTATATCAACTCAATATATGCTAAATTTTAGCTCAATATAATAATAATAATAATATGTAATATAATATAATAATAATATGTAATAATATAATAATAATAATAATATATACTATCTCTATATATATATATACTATTAATATCATAATAATAATAATAATAATATATACTGATTAATAATAATAATAACAATAATAATAATATTAATAATAATATATACTGTATAATATGTATATATATATGTATAGATATTTATATAATATAATATAACAATATATATATATATATGTATATATATATATACTCATATAAATTTATATAACATATAATAATATAATATATATATGTATATATATATATATATATATATATATATATATATAATATATATATATATATATATATATATATATATATATATATAATATATATATATATATATATATATAATATATATATCTCATAACTCATATATATATATAGACCTATGTGGTTTTGTGTGGTGAATCTACAGAGAGTTTGAGAGAGTTGGTAGAAAGATTTGGAGGTTGTGTAAAAGGTTTGAAAGTAACAGTAGATAAGAGTAAGGTTATGGTTATGAGTGAAGGACAGTCCTCAGTGTGAGAATTATGCTAGATGTTGTTTAGCTAAGGCTAAAATGACTGATTTATCTTCGAGATGCTCTCTGTTTGGACGAAAAGGGAACGGATGATGCCGAGTGTAGTAGGTAAGTTGTGGAATTGCAGGAAGGAGGCTGGTGCAATTAAATCCTTGGTGGATGTCAGAGACTAAGTCTTGAGTGCGCTTGTGTCTTGCGTGATGGTAAGTTGTTACCTGTGTTAATGTATAGTAAGACTATGGTGATCTGGAATAAGAGGTATGAATCTAAAAATTTTGTGTGTTCAGACGGACTAATCTTAGAAAGAGCATTGTTAGGTATGAGAAAGTGATAAATAAAGAATAAAAACGCAATATTAAAGTATGTTTCAGAAAAAGGATAAGCGGGAGAACCAAAAGATATGTTTAAATGGTTTGATCATGTGAAAATGGATGATGGTCGGTTGGTTAAGCTGATGTATAGTGGTGAAGTGACGAAATCGACTATTTCGAACCGAAGAAGAAAAAGTGGTTGAGGTCGGCCGAAAATCATACGGGTAATCTGTGGAGTTTGGCGAGAGCAGAAAGTGCATAATAGGGTAAATGGCGGGGGTTTTGTGAAGGTGTATGGTTGTGGCCCACCTGGGCCAAGAGATGAACCCACATTGGCGAGATGCCATAGTGAGGGGTCCGTCATGATCCCGTGAAGATCTTGGTGGATTTTCTGTGCGGCCGAGATCCCACTAATAGATATAAAAGGAGGTAAGGCTGGGCTTTCTTTTCAATTTGTGTCCTATTCTTCTACTACTTTTCTGTTTCTGGTACATGTTACGCACTTTCCCCCCAGTCTTAGGGAAAAAGATTTAGTTGATGATGGAATGAACCTGCTCATGCTGCCTATATATGCCCTCTATATATATATATCTTTTTCTTATATATATATACTAACAACAACAACATATATATATATATATCTATATAGCAACATATAAATATATGTATATATATATATAACAAATATAATAACATAAATAACTATATATATAACTATATATATATATATAATGACATAATTTACATTTATCAATGGAAATTTATTTAAAATACCATTTATAAAAAGATAATAATATCCAATGTAGGAAAATGATAAAGAAACAAAAATATATTGGCAGAGTTAAAAATGCCAAAAGTACTTGCAAGTACCAAGCACAAACAAGTACAAAGGCTCAGAGTAATTGCAAAATTACAAATTACACTGGTTTGGAAACTGCAAGTACCAAGTACAAAGTACAAGATGCTCGAGGAGAAAGTGTGCTTAAGTTGCAGGTGCTGGGTGCAGTGCTGGCCAGCGAGACTAACACCCTGGAATAATATATGTATGTAATGTAATAATAATAATATGTATAATAATATATAATAACTATATATATATATATATTAATATGTGTAGCAATATGAATAATAATAATATGATATTAATAATAATAATAATAACATATATATAAATATAATATAACATATAATAATAATAATATGTAATAATAATAATAATAATAATAATGTAATATAATAATAATAATGTAATAATAATAATGATAATTTAATAATAATATATGTAATAATAATAATAATAATAATAATAATAACCAATAATAACAACTCTCAACATAACAATAATAATAATAACAATAATAATATAATAATAAACAATAATATAAGTATATATATAATATGTATATGTTTGTATAAATGTATATATCTCTGTAATATCATATAGCAACAGTAATAATATATGCTCTAGCAACAATATATATATCTATATCAATAATAATAATAACCAACCAATAATAATAATAATATTAACCAATAATATGTAATAATAATATATGGTACATGTATATCATTGTAACCAATAATAGCTAATAATGTATAAATATATGTAATATTAATCATATAGCTGCTAACAGTAATAACAATAACCAATAATAATATGTAATAATATAATGAAAATAATAATAATAATAATAATAATAATAATGTAATATATATATATAATAATAATAATATGTATAATAATATGTATAATTTATGGCAATAATAATAATAATGTGTACTAATATCAATATCATCACTATATATCATCCTCCTCTCTCTCTATATATCTTTCTTTCTCTCTATATATCGATATATATATATATATATACTGAGTATATATTTTGTTAAAGAAGCAAGAGTTCAATTGATTTTATCGAGGCTTCACTTCTATAAAATTAAACAGTTATTCTTGATGCTCTTAATGAATGTATTTTTATTATTATTATTATTATTATTATTATTATTATTATTATTATTATTATTATTATTATTATTATTATTATTATTATTATTATTATTATTATTTTGTATATGCATTTACGAAGATAGAAAGGTGCTAGAAATACTCTATATATATTTCTATATATATATATATATATATATATATATATATGTAACTATATATATATGTATATATGCTGTAGCAATAACAATATATATATATATATATATATATATTTATATATAAATGTTTTTATGTATATATATATATATATATATATGTAATTGTATTTAATATATTATTTTATATCTAATAATATTTATACATGTATAATATATATATATGTATATATGTAATATATATCTATATATATATATATATATAATATATATATAAATATCATAATAATAATAATATGTATATATAATAATAACATATATATATAATATATATATGAATATTCAAATTATTGAAGATATAAATTAGTTAAGAGGTGAGCGCACTTTCTCAATGTTTTTTGGTCTTTTCTTTCTATTTTCATTTGGAATGTAAATATATAGTATAATTCTCTTCTGAATAGCAGGATTACAAACCGCACCCTCTGTACTGTTAATATCTATCTACTTTAACATTGTTTTCAGGAGAATAATGTATATATGTTTTCTTCTACTGAATGGAGTGATTTCATATTGGATGCTTGGGTAGTCGCGGATACTTTCTTTTACTTAAAACCTCTTGCAGAGCGTCTCAGACATCTTTTTTCCATATTTTTCTTGGATTTCAAGATGTGTTGCTCTGGTTGGTAATTCTGTGCAAATAATGCTAAAGTTGTGATTAGTGTAATATTTCGTTCGTGCAAGCAAGCTATTTTTTAATGTGTTCGCTGTAAATTTATTATTATTAATCTATTTTCTTGGAGGTTTTAAAATAATATTGGTGCATTTTTTATTTAAATGTTGTAAGTGGTTTTTATTTAATATTATTTATTATTTAATAAATAATATTAATTATTTCTAAATTGTGGTAAAATTTCTTGTGTGCGTAATCTTTGATGAGCGTACACGCAGCAGAATCTTTCGCATGCACATGTGTCTGGATTTCGGATTTACTCAGTTAATGTTTTTATATATAAAATATTTATTATAAAATTATTTTGGTAATATTATTTACATTAAATATAAAGAGTGAAGCATTTATTTAATGATTTATCTGTTTAGTAATATAATTGAGTTTGTATTTATTTACATTTTCTAATTTAATCTCTCGTCTTCAACGAAAAATTAAGTAGAAAACGGACTTGCAAGAACAGCTGATTTTCGTGTTACATAAACAAATTGACAACAGTTACATTTATTTATTTTCTAATATTTTTTGGTTTAAGTACAATGTCCGATATATATATATATATAATTTTATTTTATTAATTTTATATTTTCTATATATTTATTCAATATATATATATATATATATATATATATATATATATATATATATATATATATATATATATATATATATATATATATATATATATATATTCTATATGTATATTCATAAATGTATATTTGATATATGTTTATATATATATTCATATGTATATTCATAATAATAATAATATAGTAACAATAATAATAATAATGTAATAATAACATAAATATATATATGTAATAATAATAATGTAATAATAATAATAATACTAAATAATATAATATTAATATACATATTTATATAATATATATGTATTAATAATAACAACAATAATATATATACATATGTAATATGTAATATGTGTATAATAATATCTTCTTATATATATATAGCATATGTAATAATAATAATAATAATAATAATATAATAATGTATGTATATATATAATAATAATAATAACAATATAATAATATAAAGATAAATATCACTTAAGAATAGCATGTAATATATGTATATAATAATAATAATAATATATATATCATCATATATATAATAATATAATGTATATCAACAATAATAATAATAACCAATAATGCTCTTTTGTTCATATGTAACCAAACAATAATAATAATAATATAATAATATATATAGATACATATAATATATAAATATATATAGTATATATAAAATATATTGTACTATGTATATTAGTAATATTAGTATTTATATATGTGTTCAATGGGTTTTGTTTTTAGAAGCTGGAGAACAGTATGTATTTTTGCTCATTGAAACATCTAATATATATATATAATAATATATATATTAATAACATATATATATATATATATATATCTTATATTTGTAGTATATATAG
>JABUQX010005029.1:12500-17500 GCA_015478945.1 Trachelipus rathkii
GGGCATTGGCACGTGATTGTAAAGTACCTCCTTACTTCAAAAACAGTGGCGAACACTCATAGTAATTATAACAGAAAACAGAGGGAAGATGGGAGAAAAACACTGCCCGGTCAGTGGATTTTATTAACCAAAGAAAAGCCCTAGATTATCAGGGACGAGCGTCTCATCCTGCCAGATATTTGTATGGTCACGTGCATGCAGATGTGTACGTCACCACCATCTGCCAATTAACTTCTGGGACAGTGAAATGGTTTTCAGGTTGCAATACTCAGAAGCCAGTGGATGCAATTCGGTGGTAGTAAGTGAACAAGTACGTACCAAAAGAGCGTTACACTGGAACACATACGGACTATGAGATGCTCCGACAGTACGGTGAGGGGAAGTTCCGCTTTCATATGTGGTGATAGATACCACTCTACTATGTGGGTAGCACGACGACCGCAGCAGTGCTGCCCAGAGGTCGTATATGCTCTTGTTATAGGTAATTCCATTGAATGGGCATTACCCCATATCAGCCAAATCTCTCTATGGAAGAGAACTGTGTGTCATGTCCCTAGTGTTCCACAGGACATGACTAACTCAGACAGGAAGTTGTTATCCACATAGTGGAGAGAGCTAAAGAGAATTCGTCTGAGGAATCCAGTGAAGGAACGAAGTGCCGTTAAACAGATTGTAATTCAGACAGGGCGAGAATGGACAGAAGAAAAGCATATGGAGGAAAGAACGCGTCATGTTCAGCAAGCCTGATAACATAGCCAAAGATGTGAAGATTCCTGATCCGCGGAAGCACATTTAATGTGTGCACCAAGAGTCCCAAGAGTCTAACTACTCGAAAAAGTAGCTGTTGAAGAGAGTAAAAAGTTATTAATTCTGAAGAGCCAATTGTTGATGGAGAGTGTGATACAAAGATATCTGACGTCCCAGGGATGTCTCTGTAAATAGTTTTATAATTAAGGATGTATATTTGATCACAAACGGAAGATGGTGGCCATACAGAAAGACAACTTTAGTGCCAATTGTAAAGAGTGTTGGTGCTCAAAATGAAATTGATGAGCGCCGCAGGATTGAAATGAATTTTAGAGCTAATGCGCGACAGAAAGGTCTTTAAAGAGCTCACAACGTGATGATAGTCACATTACAAAGGATATGGAGGTCTGTCGAGAAAATGTTAAAAGAAGTATGTATTGTGAAGCGGACGCTTCTTTTACTAAAAGAGTGATAGAAATCAGATAGAAAGATATTACACTTAGTGCGTACCGAAGAGTACCGTAAAAAGGTATTAAAAATCGCACCATGATGAGCGTATTTGGAGCCATCAAGGCGTTAAGAAAACTATGGGTAAGATTACACAACAATTTTAAGCTGGCCAACCACACTATACCAAGATGTCACTAAACACTGCCTACTCTTGTGATATTTGTCTAACGGACGTGCTCGAAAGGGAGAGTCAGCTAAAGTAACACGCTCTGCTGATGCCGATCATTGCAAGAACGCGTTCCAACGAGTTATCCAATTGACCTAATAGGCACCTATACTCCAACATCATCAGAAGGCTATCAATATGTCCTTACTTTAGTTGAGCGCCGCCGACCAAGATACCACAGAGGCTTTACCCACTGAAAAGCCTATCTTGCAACAGATAGGTGACGAGATAGTTTGTGTCCTTTTAATGAGACCAGGTGTATCCAAGGAGAATATTAAGTAAGCAATGGGAGACAATTTACATCAACTTTGATGAGAGATGTAATTAAAATGCCTAATGTACAGACAAAGATTTTTGAGTGTGTACTCATCCGAACTGAGTCAAGGTCTGACAGAAAAATTCAACGGTACTTTAAAGACTATGGTTGAAAAGAATGTCGTAATGAGCACAGTGAGAAGGTTACATAAGTTCATGAGCCTCTACTCTTCGCATACGGGAAGCCCACAGGACTCTTACGGATTCTCCGCCATTCGAATTGTCTTGTATCGAAGAACTGGAGCGGTCCGCATGCAAATATACATGAAATCTGGGCGAGGAGATATAGATCCAAGGAGGCACAGGTCCAACGTACAAACGTAATGTCTTTCGACTTGCAACGAAAGGCTTAATGAAACTTTGAAACTGGCAAGAGAAAAAATTTAGACCGAAAGCTCAGCATATCACAAAAGAGATACTATGATAAAAGGTGCTAAGAATAGAAAATTGAAGGTGGGAAAACATGTCACTAGTACTGATCCGACCTTGAATAATAAAATGTTAATCGCGTTGGGGTGGGCCGTGTCCAGTCATAGAACCATACGGAAATATAATTACCGAATACAAGTAAGAGAATTGTCAAGACATATCACATCAATTTACTAAAGAAGTACAATGTGAGAGAAGAAAGCGACTGATGAAGAGGAAGAAATAAAGCATCGTGAATGGAATAGGGTCATTCGCAGTGATTTAGATAATGAAAATGAGGAAAATATAACCTGTCTGATATCGATCCATCTCCGGTACAGAAGAGAGATTGTGTGATACGTAAGATAAGTCGGCGAAAATCACGATCCTATGAGGCAGGAGTTTGATGACAAATTTTGGAAGAATTGAAAGTATATTTACGGATGTACCTGGCACCGCCAAGAATGACTTTCATACTATTGATTTAATTGACAATACACCGATAAGGCTGAAGCCCATACAACTACTTATACCACCACACACCGAACTACAAGACAATAGGTTAAAAGATGGCTAAGATGGGAGTCATAGATGAAAGTCAACCTCACCATATTCAGCACCAGTGGTTGTGGTACAAAAGAAAGACGGGAGCAAGCAGAGATGTTCGGCACTATAGAGCTCTAAACCGGGTAACTGTTTTTTGACCCTGAGCCCAATGACACCATCACAGACACTGTTTAACCAATTTTCCAAAGGACCGTTACTACACTAAGCTGGACGCTTTCAAAGGGGTATTGCCAATACCAATTAAGCCAGCAGGATACACACAAGACCGGTTTCTCGACCGAGGGCAGTCATTTTCATTAAGTGAAGTTACCATTCGGCATGGTAAATGCCCGGAGCAACGCTTGTGAGGTCAATGCGCAGGATTCTGGATGGAATTAACGATGTCGATTTTTATATCGATGATCATAATAATTCACTCCAGACCTGGCTGAACATCTGACCACGATTAGGAAACGTACTACAAAGATTGAAAGATGAAGGTTTTACGATCGCGTCAACGAAAATGCGTGAGTTTTTCTTAGGACATCACATTGGAATGGAACAAAGGATCCATGATGAAAACGTAGCTAAGATACATGAAAACAGAGCCACCTATGAATAAAAAGCAGGTGCGTTTCGTTCTTAGGGCTCCCGGCTACTATCAAAGACTTTGTAAGGATTAACGCGAGGGTCGCCGCCCTTCTCACCGACCTTACGAACGAAAGTGAACCCACAAGAGGTCGCCAATGGGAAACGAAAATAAAACATTCAGACATCAAAATCAAACATCAAATAATTTTTATTGCAGGCTTCACTCTTTAAATTAATTTTACATGAAATTAAAAGAAAGCACTAAGCTCAAAGCCAATATTAAAAATGCCCAGGCTAGACAAGGTTATTCACGCTGCCCAGGTATACCGTAAGATACTTCTCTTGGCTTTGTCCTTTTTCATAAGATAATGGTTATCCTGCATCCTGTGACATATGGCAAGTAAAACTATCAGGGGCCACAGCGAAAAGTATTCGACACTCTCGAGAAAGAAGCATTGGCAATAGTTACAGGAATAAGGAATTTTTGAAACCATACCTGTATTTAGGAGAATTTGTATTACATCAGTCGGTCACCGCCGCCTGACTGCATGAATAGAAAAATATGAAAAACTCACGTATATGAGGTGGTCACTGTTTCTACAGAGATACAGGTTTATCATTAAATCACATTAGCCGGCAACGATAACTGTGATGCCGACTATTTGAGTCGATCATCCTTTGATGGAACTTTGGAAGAACAAGCAAGGATACATCAGAAGAAGGAGTTCATCAGCGATTCAACCAAAGATATCTATCAGCATGTAAATAGCAAGTTACGTGGTTATTTGCTTGAATGGGAAGGCTAAAATGTAATACGAAGACCCATGCTAGCGGGGGGAAGAAAAACTTTGTCTTGAATCAAAGTCATTTCTACTTAATTATCGTTTATAATCCTACTTATTTTAGCGTGTCTTTCGCAAGGTGCCCACTCTAATTCACGCTTTTATAATATAATATATATATTATATATATATATTATATCTATATATATATATAATATAATATATATATATATATATATATATATTTTATATGTATATAAACTGTGTAAATATATTTTTGTTAAGCAGAAGCAAGCATGTTCACATGATTTTATCGAGGCTTCACTTCTACTAAAATTAAACAGTTATTCTTGCTGCTGCTTAATGAATGTCTATTATTATTATCTATGATTATTATCATTATTATTATTATTATTATTAATAATTATTATTATTATTATTATTATTATTATTATTATTATTATTATTATTTTATTTATTATTATTATTATTATTATTATTATTACTTATCTATTATTATTATCTATTATTATTATTATTATTATTTTGTATATGAATTTACGATGAAAGGAGTGCACGTATATATATTATTATATGTACTATACTTGTTAAATTATATATATATATATTATATAGGTATACTATATTAATAATAAATTAATATATATATATATATATATAATATACTATATAATATATATATATATATATATATATATATATATATATATATTATATATATATATCATATATATATTATATATATATAATATATAGATTATATATATATATTAATTATTGAAAGATAATAAAATTATTTTTTTTTGTTTCTGCGAAAGGTGAAAGCGCACTTTCTAAAATCGCTTTTCAGGTCTTCCTTTTCTACTTTTCATTTTGGAATGTAAATAATTTTAGTGTAACTTCTCTCTGAATAG
>JABUQX010005029.1:27500-30878 GCA_015478945.1 Trachelipus rathkii
ATCGTCAGATGATAGCTGCATTAAATTTGCCTCGCTATCACACTGACATAGTCTAGTTTTTTCTAATTCAATTTAAATGAGTCTTAGATCGATTATCATTGAGGCTGAAAATCATATACAGCTTTAATTTCAATTTCAAACGAAGAAGAGGCTCATATCTAACCTAAATAACCATTTGAAGCGGAAGATCGTCTCACACAGATGCTTTGACCGGTGAAAGAGAGAACAATCTTTCAAGCCAAGGCTCTACAGTCTTCCATATTCAGGTCGGTTATATCATGCTTAAAATTTTCTGGCTCGATCGATATTTATTTTAATTTCATTTCATTATTTCGATTCATTATTTATTGAGCAAATTGCTATTGTGGCTTGTTTTAACGGTCCTTTTATAACAAATTTATAGGAGAAGGACTAACTAGAAAGCTGCAAAGCTCATTCTGAATTACATCGTAGGATATTCGTAGATGATATCATTCAAATCTAAATCATTTGCGATCGAAATCCTAAAAGGCTTTAAAGAAAAAAGAGAGAACTATAAAAGTGTAAATATGTCAATAAAATTTGTATCAAAATGATATGTTTGGATTTATCCTCACATAAAGTTGAAAGAATATTTTCACTTGAATAAAGTTGAAGATATATTTTTCATTGGGATTTCTTTTAACTTAAATAAAAGTTGTTAGAACTCCCCTTTCAACATAGTTCTCTCTTTCATAATAAGTTGTAATATATTTGCGAAATTCATATATGGCTTTTTTGTATTGAAAAATTTTGAAACTTAAAAGCCGCAATTTATACTTGATTTCGATTCATATTGGCTTTTTTGTATTAAAAAAAAAATTTAAAACTTAAAAGCCGCAATTTCAAGGAAATGTTGATTTCGAATGAAGTTATAAAACTAGTTTGTAACCAAATAAAAGTTTGGGTAACATTTATTGTGCAAATTCAAAAGGAAGATTTTTTACTCATTCGAAGGGATTTTCTAATAGGGTAACCTAAATTAGACCTAGGAAAATCAAAGCATAAATTAGTTTTTTTTGGGCATAAAATTCATATACGTGATTTGCGTATATCCTAAAAATAACAAATTTCATGAAATATTTCTTTTTTACGAAAAATATGAGCGTATACTCAAACTCATAAAGAAATTAACTTTCTTTAAATCTAAGCTTTCATTGTGAGAGTTTACTTAAAAGGTCTGGCAATTAATTGCGCAAGACTTAAATATTTTCTATAAATATATTTGTGTGTGTGCAATTATTTTTTTAAGAACTTGTCAGTGACTCAGAATAAGAGAATGGAGTCAGACTTGCTGTAGTTTTTCTTGATTCAGGATATGGAAGGTCTATTTCTACTCTGAATTTTGAGTAAGTATAGGAGCTATGGGCCCAGAGAGGAAGGAGAGTGACGAGGAAATTAAAGTCAAAATAGCTCCACTGAAAAGTTCAGAGGAAGTGGTGAAAGAGGAAAATTATCTTCAGTAAAATCAATTGTAGTTCAATTGAAAAATATGTTAATACCATATTTTTTATTATTCGGAGGTGTCCTCAATTGAGGGAAGCGAGTAAATATGATGGAGAATTGAGGCATTAATCTGGCCTCAGATCTTCATCAGTTCTTCTAATTTGTTAGATGAAGAACAATTGTTAATTCCCTCACTAATTTATATTTAATCAAAATTCAGTTTCTAATTAAATTTCAATTTCCTTTTAATTTCATTATAATTTAAATTTGAATTTCTTTCTTAATGCATTTCAATTTAATTTAATGTAACATAATTTAATTTATATTTCATAATTTCACTTTCATTTTTCAAACGACGATAAGTTGATAGTCTGAACTGAGAAATTTACTCTTGGAATTATTGTATATTATTGCAGGTACTTTTTTTTTTTTTTTGATGCCTCTTCTAGGCATAGAAAGAGGCATCCCTCCCCCCGGAGTATATAAAAACAGTTTTGGATATCGTCGCTTGTTGGTTGATTTCTTTCAATTTAGCTTGACCTGAGTGGAAGTTGGAAGTCTCCAGGTCAAAAACTTTTAGTATCCATTTAGAATCGATATCGATTGGATCTCTTTCCTAATTGAGGGAAATAAAAGTTTCAATTTCAAGTTTCAAATTCATTATCAAATCATTCATTTTCATTATCAAATCATTCATAATCGATTGGATCTCTTTCCAAATTAAGGAAAGTTTCAATTTATCAATTAAGTTTCGTTCAAATTATCAAAGTGTTTGGTTATACGAAATGGATCTCTTTCCAAATTAAGGAAAGTTTCAATTTATCAATTAAGTTTCGTATAAATTATCAAAGTGTTTGGTTATACGAAACGTAATCATATCGAAAAAGGTCGCAAGACTATATATCAATTAATAACCTTAATCTATCAAGAGAGTGTAATGGTTTTACCTTTTAGCACTAAGTTATTATTTATCGATTTATTTATTCATTTAGTCCTGCAGGAATTTATTTATTTATATGGGTATTAATTTCTATTTATTGTTTATAATAGTGCGTGTTGGCTATTAGCCGATAAGGTAATTATTCGAATCCTCTCGAGTTGGACTATCGTCTGATGATAGCTGCATTAAATTTGCCTCGCTATCACTCTGACATAGTCTAGTTTTTTCTAATTCAATTTAAATGAGTCTTAGATCGATTATCATTGAGGCTGAAAATCATATACAGCTTTAATTTCAATTTCAAACGAAGAAGAGGCTCATATCTAACCTAAATAACCATTTGAAGCGGAAGATCGTCTCACACAGATGCTTTGACCGGTGAAAGAGAGAACAATCTTTCAAACCAAGGCTCTACAGTCTTCCATATTCAGGTGGGTTATATCAACATTTAAATTTTCCATCTCGATCGATATTTATTTTATTTCATTTCATTATTATTTCATTTCGTTATTTATTAAGCAAATTGCTATTGTGGCTTATTTTAACTATTTCTAAGTTAGTCCTTTTGTATTACATTTATAGGAGGAGGACTGAAATAGCCGCTAAAGCTCTTAAGAAATTTCATCGTAGGCATTTTCGTAGATGAAATCGATTCAAACACATCTGCGAACGAAAACCTATAAAAGCTTTAAATAACAAGAGAGAACTGTTAATTATATCAATAACGTATATCAATAAAATTTATATCAGTGATATGTTTGGATTTATCCTCACAATTATATATATTATATTTATATATATTATATATATATATTAATATATATATATATATATATATATATATATATATTTTATTATATATATATATATATTATATTTATATATATTATATATTATATATATATATATATATATTATATATATATATTATTAATATAATAATATATATATAAATTATATATATATATATATAT
>JABUQX010005030.1:0-53852 GCA_015478945.1 Trachelipus rathkii
CAAATGCATTCGAATTATAATTTTAAGGTCAGATAGTCCTCTGAGTTGCTGAGTTCTGTCATGCCGAACTATGAAATTATAAATCACTAAGCGTCGGTCGGATTAGTTAGATTAAGCAATCGCAGGTGGCTGGAAAGGCGTGATGTGTAAAGCGTGTATTCTTAGCACAGAAATGATGTTTAATTATAGTCGTGAATTTACAGTATCGTTATTGATCAAAAATACAAATATCGTCTGTGATATTTATTTTAACGTGTTGTAAGAATAAAATACGTTGCATAAGAAATATAGCCATCAAAATAATCAAACGTAAAAGGTAAGAAATAAATGACGTCTTCAAGTGCCTCCAGACTTGGACGAAGTCCCATCCACTATGGAATACCTTAATTCTTTCAACCTCATGGGAGTGGGAATCGGTCTGTTCAGGAAATCATCACAAAAGCGATGCAAGAAGATCAATTTGATCGAAATAAATTTCTTGACTGCAATGAGGAAAAGTGGCAGATGATATAAAATAATAAACTGCCACAGTTTGATTATCTTTTAAAAATATAAAGCGATGCAAGAAGATTCAATTTAAACGAAATCAAATTCGACTTTACATGACTTAGGATAGTACTGCACAGGATAATAAGGATGAGTCTTGAATTTAAAACCAAGTTGTTCGCAAGTTGAAAAAATACTAATGAATTTCAGAATTAAAAAGATCAATTGATCCATGCTATGTGTGGATTATGGGTGGCCGACTGATCTGATATTTCATTTCGATCGGTAGAATCTCCTGCTTTTGTAAGTATTTATTTAGGGAATATAGTTTCTCTTGAGTAAATATAAAATCTATGTTCTTAAAGTTAGAGTTACATATAATACGATATATATATATATCTATATAGTATTATATATATATATTTAATAATTATCTTTTAGTATGAATATATGTATATATATAGAATAGTATTATTATATAAAGTTTAATTTTCTAGTATGATCATATATATATATATTAATATATAGGTCAGCATCCCGAAAAGTTCAGGCATGTAACTGAAAAACTAACTATAATGGCTACACGAAAATAAATATCATCTTATTAATCAGGAGTAATTATATAAGGATTAAAAAGAAATAAAAAAGATAACGTTTTAAAAAATTAAAATTGTTTAAAAATCTTGAAAGTATGTACTGTTTTTTTTGACATATTCGATGATTGGCGGCGCCTCACTACGACTGGATTGACGGAAAGTTGCCAAATGTCTGAATTTTTATTTTTTTTTAAACGGACAAATTATATTTCTATTTCATTTAAGAGTAGATAGGAGTCGGGTTTCTCGGTCCTACCGGGGACGACGGGGGGGACTTCGTCGCCCCTCTGTCCCTCCCGTCGGCTCGAACCCCTAAGAAGGATATAAAAATGTAAAGAAAATAATGATTTTCTCAATTATATGTATAAAGGACATTTGCAACTTTGCCTCGGACGCAGTTTCAAAGGTCTTTCAATGCGTCAATCACAGCCTGGCACTTGTTTACATATAAGTATGCGTAGTTTATTAAAAATATTAGAATAAATTAATTTTTTTTTTTAACTTTCTGCCAATTTTCAGTTTGTTCGCTGATTAATAAAATGAATTTATTTGTAATTATAGCACATTTAGTTTTCTAGTTACATGCCTGATCTTTTCGGGATGCTGGCCTGATCAGGTAGAGCTATTAGATATATATATAATAGATAATAATATATATATGAGTATATATACAGTATATATATATATAATATGTATAATATATTATAGTATATATATATATATTATATTATACTATAATACTATATGAAAAATTTAATGAACGCCACGCGGGAACGGGACGTCAGATTTCAAAACCAATTTCACAGTAGAACTCCTATGATACAAAAAATAATTATCTTAGCAGGTGTGTTGTGGGAATTTTTTTTTTTAGTTATAAGTTATAGGATTAGTTTTGCTTTGCGGGGGTTAGGTTAAGTTAAGATTTGGTTAGGTTAAGGTTTAGGTTAGGTTAGGAAGATTTGCAGAAGTTGTGTTTTTTTAAATTAATTTAAATAATGATTACATCTTTTAAGTTTTTTATTTCCTATTACAATAAATTTAATGATGCTCGTTATATACACAAGCTGGATAGTATATAATATGGAATTTAAATTACGCAGTAATCGCGTCTCAAATAATAATAATAAAAAATTATTAATACTTACCAAAATGTTTAAGTTCAATTTTCTAGGATTTCTATCCTTTTTGATATACAGGTTTTGTTTGAGTAAAGAAATTTAATAATTGATCGGTATTAACCTGTGGCTGATTCAATGTAGGTTTTACACAATGATTGATATATATATTATATATGATATATATTAATATATATATATATAATATAGTATATATATATATTATATATAGTATATATATATTAATATAATATAGTATTTATTATACTAATATATTATAATATATATAGTATATTTAATATAGTGACAACAGGTATAAGTAAACGGTGACCACGGAACCGGGACTGTCGGATTTTAAAAAAATAAATTAACATTTATGGGACTATTAAGAATGCTTCTTGGGGTTGAATGTTAAAATAAAAATTCATATTTTTAGTTCAGAGTTAGTTTAGGTCGCATTTAAAAAAAAATTTCAACAGGTTCATCTAAGTTAGGTATAGGGTGACTGCATCGTTGATTTTTGAATTATTTATATTCTGAGATATCAAAAAAAAACAAAAGAATAAAATTATACATATTCGTCCCCTAGAACATCTTTTTTCATGTACCATCCATAGAGCACCCTTTAGCAAATATGATTAATTTAGGCATTCAGAATATAATATGTCCATATATATTATCAATATTAGTTTTTATATATATACTAATATAATATATCATATATATAATAATATATTTATATAGTTTATATAATAATATATATATGATATATATATATATTAAAATATATATATACTATATAGGTATACATATATTTATATTAAGGAAAAACACTTTTAAATATTCTCGATCCTGAAGTATCAAGCCCGACACGAAGAAAGCAATTGCAAACGAATCATATAATTGTTTTTGTACACGACATGAACAAGAAAATTCAAGTATGTGTCAAGCCGTCCGAAAGATGTAGTATTAATCATTTAATGTTAAACATTCGATTGATGACGATGCACCAAAATCAAAGTCTAGTTTTTTAGCCCTAACTCACACTTTCATGGATGAACTTTAGAAATTGCGTGTTTTTTTTATCGGATGCATTCCATGGGATGAATCTCATACAGGTGATAACATAAGTGCTTCAATATCAAAGTTTTTCAAGAACTTAGAAATTTAGAATGCTTTCCTTTGCTGTTACTTATTAGCATGGAACAGAATATTATTAAGGAAAAGTTTAGTAATGAATATAGATAAAAAATTTAACCTTGCAATAAAAATAATATAAACTTTTGTATTGATCCCGTTTTATTCCAAAACCACAAAATTCAACATTTACATAAAAAATTGTTTGCTAAAGTGTCGAAGATTGCAACGTTATTCAAAAGATTCCAAAAATTGAAGAGGATAAAAATCTATTAAATCAGAAAAAAACAATTCTCTCATATACAAAATCTTTAGCGACTAGATTTGTAATAACAAGATGGTAATAGTCATGTACCTTGATAGATACGAGCAGAGCTAGTTGAAATTGCAGCTTTTAAGTTTTAAACTTCCATTCCTGGCTATCAAAACCAAATGAAAAAGAAATTTTAATTTAGAATAATGATATATTATTTATTCCTTTCAAAGAAGCATCGCAAATATTGTGTGGAAGTAAATATCCAACATCTTCGATAATTGTTCCAACTGTTTATCATAAGCTCTCAGTTATCAGCAATAGGAGATTTGCATGAAGAAACAGAAAGGGCTAAAGAACAAATCCAAAATGAAGTTAATCAAAGATTAATCCCCTACGTTCAAAGCCCAATTTGTCTTATATCAACATACTTGACCAAAAATATTTAAGAAAAATAAATTTTCTGATTCTGACTTGTGGAATTATATAGAAACTTTTTTTAAGAATCCCGGAACCGACGTTACGGTGAATCGACCAGAGCTAAACCTACTAAAGTCAGATCTAAGACCTTGCTTCGAAAACTTTGAGCCATGATCATGGGCGTTATTTAAGACATCTCGTATATCAATGGTTTGACAATTCTACTTACAAGTCTAGACAATAGTGACTGCGATAGGTGATCTCTGAGATTGGTCTCTATCATAATGAAACTCGAACTTTACAAGAACTTATGTAGTCAATGAAGACAAGACGTATAGGAACAAGTTGATTTCACAGGGTTAATGCATTGGAGGAATTAAGGAAGGCTGGGATTCCCAATATTAGTTAAAGTAGCTAAAAGTTTTCTTGCTATCCCCAGCAACAAACATCGGTTGAAATGAAAGACTTTTCTCAAAAGCGGGCGATCTATCTAATAGCCGATCGACGAACAAGACTTAATTCGAAAGTGTTGAAAACATTAATATTTATTAATAGAAATCTAAATTCTCTTAATAACTGAAAATTACGTCTTGCAGGTGTCTAATCGTCAAGTATATATATATATATATTATATATAGTATATAGTTATAGACTATATATTAGTGATATAATATATATAATATAGTATATTAGTTAGATATGATTTATCATATAATTAGGAGGTAAATACGTATATGGGATAAATTGCTGTGGTTTATAGGTCTTACTAGCTCAACATGAGATTTTGACCCTGAATGAGGAATCAAGTTATCTGTATTAGAGTATAGATGGGATTATATAGTAGAGTGTATATATATATACGTAGTAGATAGATATATATATATTAGGTATAGTATATATATATATATATATATAGGTGAATAGTAGTCAATCATGATCTCTTGTTGGTATATTTTCAATATCTATATATATAAATATATATATATAATATTATATAGTAATATATATAATATGAACTGGATATATATATATGGTAGCTATAGTAATTATTATATATTTTGTGGTAAAATTGCAGCTTAGGATAACAAATCTACAGGATAACAATAATGCTTATGATAGTAATTATATATATAGTTTAGGTATATATATAAGTTAGGATGGGGATGCATATAAGGTGTATAGAAATAATGTATATATAGGGTATAGTATATGTATAGGTATATATATAAATGATGTATATATAATGTATATATACATATATATATTGAATTATATATATAATATACTATATATATATTATATAATAATAAAATATAATATACTAGTTAATATAATATATATATAGTATAATATAAATATATATATATATAGTATATTAAATATTATTATAGTATAGAATAATTAGCATGTCTTGTAAGAAGTAAATAAATCAGTGATAGAATAGTCGATTCTTGGTTATTCCTTCTGATTCCTTCAAAGAACTACAAGTTTGTACAGTACGAGTGGCATATTGGTAAGCGGTGCGGTGCGGGTGTGCGCTAGCTTTTTTGGTGCGGTGCCGGTGCGCAACCATTGTACTGGTTGCGGTGCGGTATGCGGTGCGCCAGTTTTAAAAAACTTCGTGGATGCGGGTGCAGGTGGCTGGTGCTGCTACAGCTGGTGCCGGTGCGGTGCGGTGCCAATAAAACTGTTTGCTCTGCCAAAACCCCCTATATATATATGTATAGGCCTATATATATATATAATATATAGGATATATTTAAATTATATATATATATATAGTAGTATATATAATACTTTATATTATATATATAATATATATATATATGTATTATATATATAGTATTATAATTATATATTATATATATTATATATTATATTAATATATGTACTTAATATATAGGAGGTCTTAGGATTTCGCGAGCTAAATATTCATTGGCTGTCTATTATATCATACTTGTCGAAGTCGAGTAAGAATTAAATTCAAAAAGTATGAAGTTGAAACCAATATGAAAACTTTCATTATTTCCTGTTAATTTTAATGATTTTTTTTGTGTCGAATTATATTTCGACATGAACCATCTCGCTACTTTTTTTTTTACATTGATACCCCACTCACGGGCAATGCCCTTTTTCAAAAGAAGGGAGCAAAAAAAAAATAAACAAATAATAAAATAAATAAATAAAAAAATTACATAAGAAGAAGAAAGTAAAAATTAATGAATAAGATGGGAAAGTAAAACCCACCTGACCCTTGCTAAACGGCAATTCCTTCACGGGGTGGGCGCAGACAGGGAGCTTAAAGTAGAGGAAGATTATCCGATAATTCTTGGAGAAAGCTAACGAATACAACGTTTATCGCACAACTAAGAAGTTGAAGGAAAGAAAGAGGGTACCACAACGATTGATCTTCGGAGTCTCAATATTCACACAATTTCATGGAGAGGACAAGGCACCTCTTGTGTTACCGTTGTAATACCTATGGTGGAGGAATGCGAGAGTCAATTCTCGCGAGCACCTACCGTTTGTAATACCTATAGAAAGAGATAGGGCACCTACGTCACGACGCGGAGAAAGGAGAAGAAGGGTCAAGGGAGTCAGAGGGAGTATGGGGGGGGGGGGAGGGAGAACGAAGTTTTTGTGATTAAGGGGGCCCCCTCTGTTTTAAGGGGGCCTTAGCTTAAACTCTACCAAAAGGAGGGTGGACCGGAAACGGGCGCTTCCCCCCCTCCTCGAATGTGGGGTGGCCACACAGTATTCATCCAAGGCTGGGAAATGAGACCGGTTTACATAGCTGGAGTATCTGAGCAGAAGGAGAAGAAAATATTTCACGCAATCTGAACAGGATTTTCCCCAGGGCTTTTGTGAGACATCATTAAGCAACCGATGGATGCTGAGGTGAACGCTGCCGAAGACAATGCTTCATCTATTATGTTTAGTTCCTAGAAGTGTTTAATGTTGTTACGGGTAAGACATTAGAGCCATCAAGTAAGGGATGGAAATTGGGAGGTAGTTAGATTGGGAGATGGAGAAGTTGAGTAGTGCAAAAGAGTTGAACTTCACAAGATTACGGTACCCCACTGAGAAATTCAATCCCGACCAAATCGGAATTGAATCAGAAAGCTGTAGACGAGAGGGCAACTCTAGAATACAAGACGAGGGAGACACAATTAAAATGAGTGGGAGAATGGAGAGTTGATCACGGCATCGAAGAGTGAACAGAGTTTAGAAGTGCAGCTAAGAAGACTGTTGATGAAAAGTATTAATAAAGTGGCTAATAAGACAGAACCATGAGGAACATTACAGTTAATAAGAAAGGATAATGAGAGTGGTCCATCAACAGGTGTGAAATGGAACGATCTGAAGAAAACTAGACAAGGAGTAAGCAAAAGCGAAACAGGAAGGATCCAAAGGAAGGTGGCCTTAGGAGGTAGCGACCGCATGCCATTACCGCTTGTCAAAAGGCTATATATATTCGTCAAGGCGCTGACCACACAGAGATCGCCATTGAGCCTTTAACCGGGCTCTAGTGAAGATCCATTGTTAATTTCAAGTAGAAGAAGGATATCACTCAGTGAGTGCTGCTCGATGACGTGCGAAAGCCACATACTGACGGATCTAAAGAAGAATGAGATTCGATTAGATCGTGTATTGGAACATGAGAGTTAAAGGAGAGTTTCAAAGACTTTAGAAGAATACAAGTTAAAACAATGGGTCAATAGTTAGAAGGATCAGACGCGGCACTTTTTTTTGGGATTGGGGCTGAATAAAAGCACGGGGCTGTGGCCAGCATTTGACCGGAAAATTTTAATTACCTAGAACTATAAGAGCATTAGGGAGTAGAGTGAACGGACAGATCTCTCTGCAGGCTCAGAAGACTACTTCCCTCAATAACACGAGGAGAATGCATATTAGCCCACTGGCCTTCCGAGGAGTCGTTCAGTTAGATCTCAGTTATCTCATGTACTCGTATACAATGAGATAATGACAGGTAGGAGAACATTGGGGACGCACCTGAGAGGGGCGATGGTGGGGAGCGGGGGATTTTCAGGAGGGTGCCAGAATGTCCATCCAGGGTCGGTGAGATGAAAAGAGACCAAAGTGATTAGCCTTTTCAGAAGGGATCGTTATCAATCTAGAGACCGTCAGCAGATAATATAAGAGGGGAAGACAGATTTTACAGTAATACTTTGAACGATTTTTTTGGCCAATAGTTAAGTAGAAGCATGACAACTCGTTTTGTTGATTCAGATAGGAAAACTCAAGTAATGGCAGCACGACTTCGCGTTTAGGTGTGTTAGATTTTAGCGTGGCCATTGTTCGTGGTTGGGAATATGTGAGTCTGCCTAAGCATTCGCGATTTCCGGACCAGAGTTCAGATAAATGTTAGAAGTGGTAATAGGGTCAAGGTGAAGAACGTGAGGTTCGTTCCGAAGCCCTATACGCAATGTCACGGTCTGTCTTGTGATGGCGACTGATAGACAAGGAGCCATCGAACGATTGGAATTTATGGTGAAAATGCGATAATTGATGTTAGATGGAAGATGGTAATATGATACCGCTGGTTCATCCACCGCATAACACTGGCCGCCAAACCTTTTTCAGACAGAAGCAGATGGCTCATTCTCCTAAACAATAACAATGATTGGGCATTCCAGCCGGCGATAAAAAGTTGTGAGCAAGAATAGAAGCGGACGCAATTGAGCAAGCTCGGAATAACGTAGCCTAGAAGGAACAGGTGGCGGAGACTGCTGGAATGAAGTATTATACTTTAGAGCTACAAGATTGTGGTCAGAATTACGATAAGAGGAAAATGGCTTATTTGTTAGCTAGAGGAGGAGGGAGGTGGGTGGAGCATAAATCAGTAGTGTTTAAGAATTGGTTAGGACATTCTGGGATGTGTGTAGGTTCTTTAATCACGTTCCATGATCGTTGTGAATACTGAATTTTTTTGCGCTCTCCTCTCGCTCCCTGAATCTTATGTAAGAGGCAAGCTTCCAACATTTCTAGTGTGTTGTGGTTATGTACGTGCGAGTCCCTAAGTAGGGATTTTCTCTGGCCAGTGTGGAGAAGAGAGTGATGTAGGAGGTCTCGTTGTCTGCTGTTTGAAGTTTTGGTGTAATAGATATCCTAAAAGAATCGTGAAGAATTCTGTGTCTTAATAGCGAGTAGCAGTGTAGCTAGTAAAATAATAGATTTAAGGAGTATAGTATGGAGCGAAGATATTAAGCCAGGAAGAACATCGAGAATTTTAGGAATTCGAATTTTCGAGCATACATATTTTTGTTTTATAGGAGATATTTTATGCGTGAATTTAGGCACCAGGGACTCGTCATTTTCGAGGTCGAATATTGATGAATGTGATTGAGATGTATAGTTAGAGATGTTTAGTCTTGTTAGAGAAAGAGTCCTGGCCGCCTGAGTCTCGAATAAGAAGTACAAATATTAGGGTAGTGATATGGGTAGAAAGGTGTTGGTTTCAACAGATTCTTATGATAATGATGCGATAGAACGCAACGTAGCATTAGCAGCACTTGCAAGTAGAAAGTAACCGCCCCTACGTCCACCTCCACCCTTCTTACTCCGAACACGTGACCTCACCATTGCAAACCGGCGTTTGAAAAACTCGGAAAAACGAGTTTAAAAAAAAATATATGATGTATATTAGGTATGAAATTTTTAAAAAATATATACTAAATGCTAATACATAAAAGTAATACATTATACAAACTAACTCAATACTATAGCTGGATAATAATACTAACGAATACGAAGCTAAGAAAAAAAATGAACAATTCATGAATAAGTAAAATATCGCCCGACTTAAGATTTCACTCGATCCTTTTAGAAAGTGTATCGACGAAATGTGTCAACTTTACTTCTCTGGAGTCAAAAATAGTCTCATTTTTCTTCAAAATACGTAAACAACTTCTATATATGCCTGCACGACTCCTAGCTAGTCATTTTTTTGTTTCTTAACAACCTCCAGCTAATTAATTCGATTAGAGCTCAAGTAAATAATAATAATAAATTATTATATATTATAGAATGTAATAAGATTGCTTATTTATAATTTATTGCTAATTTATCAACCTTTTATGCGAGCATGAGTTGTTATTTCGAATTACTTATTTCATTAACATATAGAGATCATGACTTCATTTTTTCTAACTCGCTGTGACGCTCTGAGGCGTTGCTCCTAGTGGCTACATGCTAAATTTGCTGCCTCGAGGCAGACCAGTTAGTATTATATTTTCAATGTATTAATGGGAATGTTCTGTGTTGTGAGTTGAGTTAGTAATTACGTCTTTTGTGATATGTTTGTTATATAATGGGTAACTTGAGAATTTTGCTGTGTCGATTGTTTTGGAGGAGAATGTTTCTTAAAAAATTGAAGCTGTAAGTTTAGATCATAGAAGAAAATGATGAATTTCAGATATATAATAATAATATAGTAGACAAGTATTATAATATAAGTAAGATAGTGAATTGTGTAGATATGATGAATATTCATTAAGTATTTTTTAATATCTTATTATGATAGTTTTAGTGATTATATATATGATAATATATGGTACTAATTTATATTATTTATATTAGATAAAAGAAAGATAATAATATATGATTTTCTTTTATACTCAAAAATATATGACGCTACAGTCGCCACGATATACTCATGGCGACTCCAGGGCAGAGCGAATCGATGGGACAATGCGCCCTGGGCCCCGCACCTTATAAGTGCCTTTCGCGCGCAAATTACACGCTCCGGTTCGCTATGAGATTGAGTGCTGCGCAAATTATGATATAATAAATTAATAAATATATATATATAGTGTAATATAAATATATATTGTATAGTGATAATGAAATAGTATAATATATAAAATATATATAATATGATTATATATAAATATATTTTTAATATTAATAGAAGATATAATGCCAATATAATTAAATGAATTTCAGAGGTTGAATAACGTTGTATTTGTGTATTTTGTTTTTCTAACTCTGGAAAACACTCGCCCCGAGGGACCCCGGCGAACCTAATGGGCATCAATATTGCCCGCCCAGTGGTCCGTGCGCAGTGCGAAGATAGTGCATGATCGGCTGAGACCACTGCGTGAATGATACCTGATTGAGTTTGAATATATATACATATGATATATAGTACTATATATAGTATATTATTATATAGCTAATTGAAATATAATAATGAGGTGAATATATAGTAGTATATTATTATTATGTATATTTATATATATATGATGATTATTATATACTATTTAAATATATTGTAGGTACAGTTAATATCAGAGGCGATTTTTACACTCCTGGCTGCTTGTGCTTAGCGATCGAGTGCTAGACAAACAGAAACGTCAATCTGTCTACAAATTCAGATGCTATGATAAAATTCTTCTGTATTTTTTTGCTGAAAATGGGGTCAATAAATGAAAATTATTTATATAAATAATATACAAAAGTTGAAACAAATAATTGAACAATAAATCGCCTTTTTCAATGAAGTTTTAACTTATTGAAAGAATGGTGAGGTACTAGTTCTGATTGCTCAATATTTCACAATTAGCGGAAGATGTTCGTCTGTGAGATTAGATGTTGTATCCTAGATAATATGATTGTCTTATAATTACATGTTGTATAAATAATAGCTGTTTAAATACCGATACATAACTAAGAGTATATAATTTTATAACAAAGAATATTTTAACAAAGATAATATAATATCTTAAATGAGATAATAATAAATAGTTGCGTTCTTATAACAATAATGGATTAGGATAAAAGTGCAGCGATGAAGTATAGTGATATAGATAACCAGTGGAGATATGGAATCAAGCGCTTAGAGTTTAAAGAATATTTTTAGATAGGTGATAAGACTCAAGTAATCTATGTTTAGCATTATATAAGTTTAGTACTTTTTATATTTATGATCTCTGAAAACTTAGTGTATGTAATACAGTATATAGTATTATATATATATATTTATCAATATGGTGAAGTTTGATTATTATAGTAGTAAAGTAGTATGGTTAAATATAGTATAATAGTTAAGTAATAATTTTCCTATATTTTATCTATTTCATATATATAGGGATATATACCATTACTAGTATTATAGTTTATTTTATTTCATCTATTTAAAAATTATATATATATAGCATATACATATTCGCATCATTTCAATAGTAACCTTGGCATGTGATGTATGTATATAGGTATATGGTATGGGCTAAAAATTAAAGTATCACTGATAATGATATATTGTTGTTTAAAGAGTAGAGAGAAGCAGCCCGAGTAAGTAAAAAGTGATTGTGTTCGGTGGTCTGGAGTCGGCCGATGATTATTAATATATATATATAGTTGAGTGAGGTAGGGTATTATATATATATATCAGAGATCTATCTATAGGTGATTTTATATATATGATATATTGAGTAGTATATATATAATGATGATGATGATGATTTTATATTTATTATAGTAATATATACATAAGATAGCCCTCCATCACCACAATATTATATATAGATATATAGTAGTATAATATGAATATATATATATTAGTATGTAGTATTTAGTAGTGTACTGTTTATACTTGTAGTGTAGATTATTTATATAATATACCATATGTAATGGTTTTATATATAGTTCATAATAGATGATCATAGTATAGTATTATATCATTGTGGTATATAATAATGTTATTAATATGAGGTAAGGGGCGGTTGGCGACTCTAGTAATATTTTACTACTCGTGCTCTCTCTCTCTCATCTCTTCTCGTATCGTCTCGTGTCGGTGTCTCTCGTCTCTCGGTTACTTATAAGTAATATAGATATATGAGTATTAAATCCCTTATATAATATAGGAGGTGTATTATATATAAGTATATGGGGTATTATTCTTAGTAGTAATAGTAGTAATTTTATCATATACTATATATAAATATTATATATTGTATAGATATGGTTAGTAAATATTATATATAGCTTAGTAGTTATATATATCAATTATGTAATTATATAATATATATATATAATATATAAAATATTGTGTATATTATATAGTAGTAATATATATATATATATAGTTATGATGTTTAATTATAATATATATATCCCATATAATGTATATATGTATAGTATAAGTGAAGTATAAATAGTATGGGTATATATATAGTAGGAGATTGGTGCACAGTAGTCTTCTATACTGGGGAGAATATCATATTATATATTATATAATATATATATATATATATATAATGTATAAGTATATAGATAATACGAAATTTAGCTAAGATTTATATATACTTATATGCTATAGCGTGAGTATATATATATAGTATATAAATAATAATAGCTCGATATATTAATATATGGTATATATATAATATGGAAATAATTGAGAATGGAGCTAATAGTTAGTCCGATTTTAAATTATGTTTTTATTGAGGAGGACGATTTTTATGTCATTCATAGGTACTACCTTTTAATTTAGATTAATATTTCGTATACTTTTATTTTTTCTGTATAATTCTAAAGTATTTTATGAATAGTCATTTTATACTATTTTAATTCTTTTATTATAATATTTTTGTTATAAAATATTGCTTATTATGTATAGTATTAGTAGTTTATAACATTGTTATTTATAAACATATATTTATAAATAGTTTTATACTCTAAAGTATTCTTACTAATATGATATCCGCCTATTGCTTTTGGCACGGATTTTTTTAAATTATTTAATGTAAGTTTAAAAGCCCTGGGTGGATTTAATAGCGCATAATTTTAAAATATTACATCAATATAACATCTGTGGCTTATTTTAATATAAATATAATGTAATAATTTCATTGTTGAGTTATTTATTAGCTGAAAAGAAGTAAGAGTTAATATTATTGCGTAACGAGTTTGAAATGTGCAAAAATTAGATAGTTCTTAAAATGTGTCAAAACTTCGCTGCTGTATGCTACGTAGATAGTACACGGAGTGCAGGAGTCGAACTCATGGATATATAAAGTTATGATATAAGTCATAGATATATATATATATATTATATATAATGTATAAAGATAATATTATATATTATTATTAGTTATATTATAGGCGCTAAATTGTAAATATATAGTATATATCAGAGGTTGGCACTCCGCTTCTTTAGTGCCGCTAGTCCGCTTTAGTTCGTGGTTCCGCCACGAGCGGACTAGCCAAGAATAGTTGTCGGACTAGCGGAGGTGCGGAGTACGTCAGGAAATTAGTCGGGCGTTGCACGTGGGGTATCCGCAAAAGGATGTGTCCGTGGGCGTGGTCGTTTTGTTCGGGCACTTCTTTTCTAGGAAAAATGGATAGAATATATTAGGGTGTCTCAGACTTGACATATAAAATGTGAATTCTGTATTTGGTTTTATTTAGATAAAAAGAAATATCATTTTGATCAGACCCCAAGTAAAGGTCCCATCGTCTAGGCTAATCCCAAGTATAAGACTTATGTGTATTGTTTATATAAAAGCTCCAAAAATAATGCTAAGTAGCCCTTATATAGTCTCAGTAATGAATAGCTGCGGATATACATTGAAATTGCTGTTATATGAGACTAATGGCTAGTTACCTCTCATCTATAGACGTTTATTATTATTATATATTGTACTATATAGATAATCGGGCAATAGTCTAAAGTCAATTCTGTTGCTAAGAACCCCAATATAGTATTATATTCTAATATATATACGTATAGGTTATTATATACCTATAGATATAGTAGTATATAGTATATATTAATATATTTATATTATATTAATATATTATTAAATTATATATTTATATTATATATATATTTATATTATTGTTATTTATATATAATATATAAATATTTTTATATTATGATATATATTAATATATAGTTATAGTATTATTGATATATTATGTATAGTAATAATATATAGGTAATATAAATAGATAATATAATAATTATATTATAATATATTAATAATATTAATATATATATAACTGAGGGGGCGACTCTGTATAGAGCGAAATGGAGCCGACTCCGCGCCTCCTTTCTATTTTAATTAAGTTCTTGAATAAACACTTAATTTAAATCACCCATGTTTTTCAATTAATTTACTAGATAAGTGAATGCAATTACATAAAAACTGTTAGTGTAAATAAGGGCGCAGGAAACGTACGATGGGTTTTCATCTATTAATAATAAGAATCACAATAAACATCTTACTACGTAATTCAGTTGATACTAGTAGTTGATTTTTTGAATTCTAGTTGTGATTAATTAAAGTAAGTGGTTAGAGAGTGAGTCAATCTAATATAAGTTGTTCGCCATTAAATTCTTAACTACCAATATTTAGTCATGTAAAAAATTATACGTCGGCGGTAGTAGATACAAGTAAAATTATTACTAAGTTTGGAGTCGATGTTATTAGCGTGTTTGTGGTTTATTAATTAGATCTGTTGTTCGTCGGGTGTTGAAAAGTGGGTCGGGTACTCGTGAAGAGAGTGGTATAATTACTTATTAATAATCCTTATTTATTAATAATATTATTTAATTATAATATTATTAT
Organism: Trachelipus rathkii; assembly: GCA_015478945.1. Taxonomy (NCBI): domain Eukaryota; kingdom Metazoa; phylum Arthropoda; class Malacostraca; order Isopoda; family Trachelipodidae; genus Trachelipus; species Trachelipus rathkii. The sequence continues at coordinate 15,602 of JABUQX010005030.1, forward strand.
TTGATTAGTAATGATTTATTATTATATTATATATATGAATTTGTTTAATTATTCATTCATTAAATTATTTATTATATGTAAATAATAATAATAGTTTATTATTATTATTATATGGTGATTGAGTATTATATTATATATTATTATTATTATTATTATTATTATTATTATTATTATTGATATTCTTATTATTATTGTAATTATTAGTGGTAGTTATTATTATGTTTAATTATTTATTATTGATTATCATGATATTATATTGTTTGAATATATTAGATATATATTCTGTGAATGGGGAATGTTCTTATGGATAGGGAATGATTATGCTAGATTTTCAACCTGTTTTCACTTTATGTCCCTCCCAGAGATGTCTGTATTAGTGTAAATGATTTTGGAGGGCTGTTAAACAAAATGGATTTAACATCCGAATCTGGGTAGAACATGGCTTTGGTGTTGGACATCCAGGAGCCATTTTAGAGTGCTTTTGAAAAAAATTCGAAACGAAATCTTGGAAACACATGGAGGATAAACACGAATGCAGTAGGTTGGCATTAAGACTATAGACAAGAGTCCGTGTACTTTGTTATTTTGGCGCTTACGTTTTTCGCTATATACTGCTAACACGTTAGGATGTATGTGTGCGTGAAAGTATAAATTAATTATTCAAGAAAATCCAGATTAATGGGTTCTCATTAATAACAAGCATGATGATGGAGCAATAGAATTTAGTATATGATATAAGAAATACTTAGTTATACCACCATAGATGGATACCAAAATTGAGGGGAATAAGATGTATCTAAGCCTCCCGTTGTATATATATAACCTAGAAATGCTTATACAAAAGAAAAAAAGCTTACCTGAAAATTTAAAAGAATTTCATCACGTACACCGACACCGTCGTATCCAGACATTTCAAATTTTAATGTATTACTAAAAAAAATATTTACCTGTCGAAAATACAATTTAAATTTTCCAAATTTAAACAACTCTGTAATAAATAACTATAAATGTTTTTGAAAGCAAAGATCTTCACTTATCTCATTGTTAAAATTTATTTTAACTGTAACATACTCCTGTAATAAAAAAGAAATAATTTTTAGTTGTTTAAATTTACTCATTTGGGGGATGGGGAGGGAAATGAGGGGAGAAGTCAATAGTAAGTAAAAAAACTCCTTGCATAAAATGTTCAAAAATTATATTGCAAAATAAAGAATTATATAAAACTACTTATTGGCTATAAAATATGACCTATTACTTCAAAAAATAAAATGCTGAATTCTGAATAATTAACAGCTTATGTCAAGAAATTTTTACTCAAGAATGCTTATTGTGTCATTCAACGTGGCAGTTCTGAAACTCCTTCACATGTTAGCATAAATTTCATAAGAAAAATATGAAGCTTATTTTTTTTACTGTTCACTTGTGAATATATACAGCAGCAAGCATGACCAGGAATATTTTTTAAAACAAGTTTCAATAATGATTAGCTACTCCAGTGAAAAGATAAATATTAATTCAAAACCCACAATCAGATCTCCAAAGGATTAAATTTTACTCATCACTCTTCAAATATTTTGAAAAATGTTTGTATGCTCAAAAGCAAAGCATATTAATTTGAAGTTTGGGAGAAAGTTACTGGATGTAAAACTAACAAATTTTAAACAAAAATTGCTTGATGGACTTAAGAAGTAAAGAAATAGCCTTTTTTTTTTTTTTTTTAAGCTTATACCTCAAAGGCACTGACATACTCTTGGAGGAGCACTATCTAGGAAGTTGGTTTCCAGGACCCACACAAGGGATCAAACCTGAAACTTTCAGTGAGCCTATTGCTCTTCTGTTTGAGCCTTAGCATATGATTGGCCTTCTAAACAAACAACACAGGAAGTAGCTAGTTCCTATATACTCAAAAATATCAAAGAGAAATAGTCATGACAGTAACTGGCATGTCACCTACTCAGGCCAGTGTGGAGAGAATTTTCCACACAAACTAATTAAATAAAATTTAAGGGCTCCAATGAAAGACAGGATCGATTCCATTCCTAAGAAATAGTTGTTAATAGATCTCTCAGATTTAAACCCTTTGCCAAAGAATATCTATATTATTTAAATAGGTTAACAAATTTTATAGCTCTACTGTCTACCCATTCTAGTCTGAATACTATAATATTAATAAGTTTATAATTATATACGGGTATATATATATAGTATTTATATAACATAATATATAAATATATATATATATATATATATATATATATATATATATATATATATATATATATATATATATATATATATATAGATATTAATAATAATAATACACTTGTTTAGGTATATATATAATTAAATATTAATACATTATTGGTTCCAGTTAATAATATTCTCATAAGTAAGAAACTACAATAAAATGCCACTACGTTTTAAATATAAAGTATCTAAAATATTCAAGTGTTCCAAGATGACTATTTATATATGATCTAGAGAGTGTAATTCGAATTATTATTACGCTATTTGCTGGACTTCATGTTTCTGAGATCTCTGAGATGTAATATTGTACAAGTAAAAGGTAAGATTCCTGCAATGCGATGCTCTCGCAAACATATTTACTCGAATATCAATACGTTTTTACCTTAAGACGTCTTTAATGTCGAATTAGGTTATTATTTCTACTGTTGCGGTGGATTCTAGGCAATACTTAGCTAAGATATTCAGTAACTATATATTATAGAGAGTTAAGCAATGTTATGAGGTTAGAAATCACTCCTCACTTGTACTCTATTAAGCCAATATAAGTTACTATATAGAATCGAGAGCTATACGTTTTGAGAGTTTTTTCATTTTTCACTATAAAACATTATTATCGATGCCAGAGAGACTCAACTCTCCTTTATATATTTTATTCAAGTAAGATTATATATGAGTATATCAGGGTGGGTTCAAGTACAAGTATCCGTGGGCTATTATAATTAGGTAGTTAGTGATTACTTTATGTTTCAATTATTGTGTGGGATGTTTGTACTTGATGAGCTTACATGTATTCTTATGCTATTCTGGTTAAACTCATACTAGAATGGAGTACTTGTTACATAATCGTAGTCAGTTCAATCTCGAAGGAGCATCTTGTTATGTACTGTCACATCAATGAGCACTATGGTACTTGCAAGTCTGATAATGAGACATAATCTTATGAAAGACTAGACGAGTAAACATGTATTTTTATCGTTCTAATCAATCATTTTCTCGACGTATATGAGACTACTTTTTATTAAAATAATTTAGCGATGTCTCACTGAGAAACTAATTTCCATTTTAAATGTCGAAAAATAGTATAATCACTTATAGGAATTAATTATATTATTCAATACCTATATATATAAAGTCTGTCTCATGACATTTTTTAGCTATTTAGTGTAAATATTTGATTATTAATAAATTCATGTGTCTACGCATTTTATCTATTCATTTTTCTAGAAAGTTGAATACATGATACTTTCACTTATTAAGTTTTATTCAGACAATATGACAATGCACAAATATGGATATTAGAACATCTACCTGTAACTTATATGTTTTAGACAGGATGATTTTATATTATTCAAAGAAATTTTATCTTAAACGTATAATAGTTAATAATTAATATAAAATTCAAAATACTATGAGATTGAATTAGACAATATAACGAAGTAGCTATTTCTGTGATAATTCCAGAGGTCTCACGTTTTATCTTCTTCTCCACTAAGACTTGGGGGTGGAGGCGGCGAGAGTATATCATAAGCACCTAAGAGCAGCTAATATGTTAAGTAGAGAGAAATACAATGAAGACACTTCAAGTGCACGACATAAGAAAGCAGCCACCATCTTCTGGTGCTTCGTTTAGCATAATCTAGTTTGGATACACCGCTCTGCTATTGCTAGAGTTAATAGAGCTTTACTCCCTGAGAAGAGTTCAAACAGTACATTTTAAGGCGATCGTAGGCACTTGAACTAATCGCTGCAAACAAACCTCCAGAAGTGGGTATTTCATTCCTTGGCCAGGTGGGCCACAACCTATAGCCCTCACAAACCTGCCATGATATAACTTTGCAGCTAGTGTTAAAATCTCTTCTACCACCTTATATTGATCTGCACCAGCAGCCAAATCGTCACATATTCCACTGACTCATGGACTCATTTCTATGGAGCTTGAGAGATAACTCATTCCGATCATTACACATTCGCCACTCCTCCGGACTATTCCTTCTCTATCTGCGACAGACAAAGTAGCGATCTTCTCGCCAACACATACACTACCACCTTCAACTATAAGCCTCTTAAAATCATGTGCTCACGAGTTTTAACACAAACACCGAGAGAGATACTGTCGATAGTCTCCCACATCATAATTTTCCCAATATGTGCCCAAGACTTTCACCTCGAGCTATAAATCCACATAACCGAAGCCATAACGCCATTAATCCATTGATCAATTTAATACATTACCTTTCTCTTCTCACAACACGTAACACGTACCCACGCTGAGTAGAATAGTTACACATCAACTCGAACACATTGGTACTCTAATGATCTATACATCTTATATCCCAGACCAATAGTCTACTACTATAAAATGCATCTGAGACCGAGCAGTGTAGACCAATTACATACCATCCAAAGTGAAGATACTGGACATAGCACACGATGCTGCACGAAAGTATAACTCTCTTTACGAGTTCCCATAGACTATTAAATCTTCAAAAAATACGACAGTTCTTATATCATTCTTTTTGTGGTTTTATTTATAAACTTTATTTCTTCTTTTCACCATGTCTTCCATTCCGACATTAATCGCGATCTTATCTACTGACTGTATCTATTTCGTATTTCTCATTCTGTCCAAATCCATACTAGGTAACTCGTTATATGGACATTTATTGAATATTTTTGAGGAAGCCGAATAGATTAAGTAAGTACTGTTCATTTACAATAAACACCTCCAATTTCTCGACAAACTACTTATATCCGATAGAGCTTATTCTTAAATTTCGTCCCGGTCATTTTTTACATGACTGGAGTTATGATATATCAATATATTACGTATAATATATATATCACAGTATGAGTCATTATATGAGAGACCCAGTCATAACTATGCAAGGTCTTGCTGGCACCACAAAAATTCAGTATAGATATTTCAATTTATTTATTCATCTAAATATGAAAATCAGGGTCACTTGATCCAGACTGGCTTCACCATCTAGCCATAATCACCGGGGAGGACTGGCCTTACTCGTAACGCATCAACCTTACTCGGATCTTACGTATAGCTTCAAAACCTTGAGGAAAAACACCAATCATGCCAGTATATTTTTAACGATAAGCTCCCTCTATACCATTCATTGAAAGAAAAACCATATATAATATTACAAGTTTTAAGCAAGCCTAAAGTTTGTAATCTTTAGCGCTCATGTCCCAGATTAAGTACTTTATTAAGTACTAATATCAAACTTCGTCCTCATGTACTTCGTGATGGATTATATATATTTGTCTTGAAATAAGGAAATTATGGAGGAGTTACATATTTTTTATGGTACTCGTTTCAGGCCCTATATATAAATATTATAACTTACACCTCTGCAAAAGATATAAATTCGAAATTTTCAGAGCCTATTTTGGATACACTATATTTAACAAACTCATTAAAATACTGTTTAGCTTTTATATAGTTATATATAGGAGAGTATGAGTAGCCTCGCGAGGGTAATATTAGAGAGAGATTGTCGAGTAAGTGGACGAGAGAGTAAACTGAGTAATCGTGTACAGATAGTCATGTTCTAATTTGGTATAGTTTACGATAAATCCACAAAACGTTTGAAATTGGTGTGCCTTTATCATAACTTCCAGAATGGTTTTCTCTGTATGCGACTGAGAGATCTCGAAAATATCAATAATCTTTCTTAAAGAGGCAACGCCATTAAGGTGAACAACAAAATCTTTTCAAGAATAAGGTAATAGTTTAAGGTCAGTTGTTTTCTTTAATGAGCTGTTTGAGTAAATTAGTGAACGTACATAATAGTGAGAGTCTGTCTAGTCTATAGTAGGTGAAGCGAACTGATTGTTAAGATACTGAGATTTTTGATTGGGAAGAAAAAGGGTGGACAGATTTATGGATAAGTTATGAGTATTGTTCGTAACTCAATTCTTTAACGAATCACTATTGACAAAATATTTACAGGTTGAGCGTAGTACTAGAGTGAGGACAGAATGCTAAATTGTAATTAATTGTCTTTAACTTATATGGACATAAACATGGCGGTTATATTTTATTGAGTTAGATTAAGCAGACTCAAAAAAAACATTGTTCAATAGATTATAAGTTATAACATATCGATTGGTTTTATTGTTTCTGATATATAAAATTGTCACAAAGATAAATATAGAAGAATCAGAAATATGTCAAAAATAGTAGAGTGATCGTCGTGCCATTAAAATGTCTCTTGAGACTTCGTGAATACGAAAAATGTGAATAACTTTTCATTCACCTTGATTGACATAATGCCCAGCGGAGAGATGAAGATCATCGGATTATTGAGGCGGTCTCACTGTAGCAATAAAAAAACGCATATTGATAATATATCCATAGGAATTATTGTAACACGCCCTTATGAGAGATAATAGGGTTAGAAACAATGGGATTATAGTGGAATTATGGATACAAGACCTGAGATCAGAATGAAGAAAAGTGCGAGACCAAACGTAGTTTATCTAATGATAGACTATTGTAGGGTAATAGGTGAATTTGGTTTTGTGTGGCGAATCTGAGAGAGTTCTGAGTGATGAACATTGACTAATGATAGATATAGAGTTGGTATAGGTGTGTAAAGTAAAGGGTTTATGAATAATACGATAGATAAGAGTAAGGTTATGGTTGTAGAGTGAGGAACAGACCTATCATATTGAGAAGTTAGTAGGCATGGTGAGACATGATACTGAGTAAAAAGAGTCACTGTATTTAAATATAGGATATATATTGGTTAGCAATGAATAAGGAGTAATGCGGATTGATATGCAAGATGTGTAGTAGAAAATTGTGATGGACAATAAAGGTGCTAGGTGCAGTTAAAAATCGAGTTTAAGTGGACAGTGTTTCTTTCATGATACAATTATCTCTCAGCGTAGGGCTCATTAACACAGAGATTGATCGTGGGAGTCACCATAAGTAATAATAATATATATCTATATATAAAATAATAGACATAATTTATGCATAAAATAATAAAAATATAGTGGAGATAATGATATTTATCATAGTATCACTTGACAGCTTACAATCTTATTAAAGAATTACTTATCTTACTCGAAATAGTAATTTATCTCCGAAATATAATAACTCAAAAAATCTTTATAACTTGCAAAAATATATGACAATACTTATTTAGTGATATTTTATTTTAAAAAAAAGTATAGATAAAAATAAAATTGATAAGAAAATATATACATATATATAAGAGAAATTACTTAATAATAATAAATAAATATTATGGTATTCATGATAAATACATATAAGAAATAGATCTTTGGTTATAAATAACAAATATTTAATATATATATGATATAGTATATATATATAGTATTATCTAATAATAATATATATATATATGTATATATATATTTAATATATATTATATATTTATTATATATAATATATTAATTATATTATAATATAATATATATTAATATATATGTAAGTTATATATATATATATACTATATATATATATTATAATATTATTGACTATATATAATATATATAATATATAGTATAATATAATATATTATTAACTAATATAATATTAATATATATTATTAATAATAATATTTTATACTATAATAATAAATTATATATATTGAGTTATTAATATTATATATAGGTATCGATTGGCGATATGTAGTATGAATATTCTTGGTATACAATTTTCAGATTGGTAATTATAATAAAGCAATATCATTATAAATGCAACATACTAACAGTATATATGATATATATATATATATATAATATATATATTATATATATATATAGTTGACGGTCCTCTCATCGCATTTACCGTAAGGATAACCGCCGAATCACCGATATCCACCCACCCACCTACAACGCTGGAGCAACTAATTAAAGAACCCACACAATACCGATCGTCCAACCAATTCGTTGAAGCACCTTCAAAATCTAAGTGTTTTCACCACTCAGTCCTTCTCTCTTAAATACACACACAATCACATCGCATTACATCATACGGTAAATATATTCGAATCACGCATTATATCTAAACTCATAATTATATATATATATATAACATAATTTTTAGTTATATTCTATTACTCTCAACAGCTCTCAATAAATCCTGCCCTTATACTTATGTTTTTATCTATTGAGGACATCAGTATATATTGATCGGGCCGATTGGGGCCTATGGCGTGCTTCAACCGCTAACATAAATTGGATAGATGCTTAATTTTCTCACGGGATGACTTAGCTTCTCGACTGTAATTTCTGCCCGAAATATACTATATGAGCGTGTAGTAGCTGTATAATATCAGTGATCGGGAATAGTACAAGATTACTGATCTCACTTTCTTTGACTATAATCTATCTCTCCTCATAAATCCATATTAGGTTTACGACTCGTTATGACTTGTTCTCTATGGTCCATCAGGCTCAAACAGATGTAGGCGTACGGAGTGATGAAAATTCCTCGTATCTCAAGGCATATTCTACTCACTTATGGCCTAATTATTCATTTGGCTAGATAAATTTACGTGCAAGGAATAATTAACTCTTCGATAACGAGACAATAAGACGAGAATAAGGCTTACATTAAAAGATAAGTGCACTTAAACTCACCTATGTTACTCTCATACTGACTAAATCTATTATTCTGGCCTCTTGCCAAAAACTAATAACTTTTGTAACTACTTTTGTTAAATCTGTCTTTCCTCCCTTATTCGCTCTGATGTCTGTTGCTAATAATTCTCCAACTGAAAAGGCCAATCTTTCCTTCTATTCTATTTTCCTCTAACTCAACCCTGACGATTCTGTGTAGTCTCATCCTCCATCCTTCTTTATCTTCGAAGTCTCCACCTCTCAATTCCTTTGTGATACTATTAAATAGCATTCTGAGTATATATACATATATATAGTTGATTGGGTCTTACTGAAATCTACGAGAAAAAGAGTAGGAAGGCTAGGTGGCTCACTTGAAATATATGTATAGCATAATATACCACTCACCACTAGTTTTGAGGTGAATGTGACTTCCGTGCTGAAACTTATCGCTATAGTAGCTACCTTGTCTAAATACTATAATTTAACTCTATAGTCTCTAATACTAACACTTTCCCTCTAAGTGTTAGGATAAGTCATCAGCACATATTGAGCAAGTACGCGATTTCACGTAAAAAGGTAGCCGCCTCATGAATCTTTACTAACTATCGCCTAATTATATATGTCATTATCACTGAGTTCTATATCTAAGATCTTTGAAAACACGTCATTCTCAACTCTCTTTCTTAGGAAACTACTTAATATCTTGGAGAGACTCTCATTCTATCTTCTTGTATCGAACCGCCATGTATGAGACTCGGAAACGATATATCGCACCGTGTATCTATCTGGGGATGTATACCTTTCCCGTCAATACTTAGACGCGAGAAAATTAAGTGAGTTATTCCCTCACTTAGGAACTGTATTCAGCGGGGATACCTTGCTGTGGCGCGTGCATGCCATTAAGCATTATCGGTGTAAATATTAGGAGTTAAGCGTCAGCTTTATGATATATAATATATGAGCTCTCCCAAGACTCCCTTCCTTTTAGGTGATATTTCATCCTTTAACTATTATTGAGACAATATATTGTATAGTTTTCCTCTCATAAATCAGAGCTCAATATGAATGGCTGTTGTTGAAACGAGGTCATCCGAGTATAATTCTTCTTTTTTCCATGTAATAATTGTGGTAGTATCCTCAGGGTTTCAGTCTTAATCTCCTATAATTTATCTATTCTCTTTTACATTAACGATCTTCATCACTCATGCACACATTATTCTAAATCTATCCACCCGTATGGACGAATGAATCATCTGACTCACTCTATCATTCTTTCAAATACCTTTAATTTTACTCCACTTTTACTTCTAGAATTGCTACTATCTTCAGATCATAATCTTATCCTGTAACTGAGTGTACTATTAGAACTGATAGGCAAAATAGGGGGGCGAGAGACGAACCTGTCCGGGGTGGAGAGCTTCGGAGTGTGCGACCTCTGAAAATTTAATTCTTAAAAAATCCAACTTCTACAAATCTCCTCTCAAAACACCTTCCCAACTTTCCTATCTTCTTTCGACGGTTTTCTCCTCGTCTCTCCTGTTGCCATATAAACATCCTTGCCTTAACATAAACAAAGAAAATGTCTTGGAAACCTCACATTCTGTTTAGTACTGCGAGACTGTTGCTTCAGCCTATGACAAGGGCCAGTCCGACCTTGTATCGGGAGTACTGCCTCTCATATCTGGGGGGCCTCTGGCTTCACCCGGCTTTGGGACAGGGTCGAGTCAAAGCCAAAAGACTTATAAACTGTTCCGTACTTTCCACTTCACTTGACCCTCTAGTCTTGCGGCGCGGATGGTGGTGCTTTAACTCTTTTCCCATAGTACGCGCAGCGGCAAGGTGCTCGAGGAACTTGTCACCCGCGTACCTCCAACTTTACGACCGTCCCACACACGCTTATCCCAATCACACCGGAGGGTGGAGGCGGCCGGGCAAGGAAAGCACAACGTCTTCTTGTGTGGATATTCGACAACAATCCCAAAAGTCATGACGTTCGCTGAGGCAGTGACTCCGGGGGTTCTTCTTGCGCACGAAGCGCCATCTAACTGTCTCGTGGGAAAGGCGACGGTCCATCTTCTTGATTTCCGTAAAGGAGAAAGGTTTAATCTCCTGCCCACTTTAATCCAAGTAATGCCCGAAGATCGCGAGACAAGTGCTCATGGCTAGCACGACATTTGCGTTAGTTGTGTACTCTGCACCAGACTGCATACGACCCCTCCTCCTTTAATAGGGCATCTGCGCGAGCTCCTCAAGATTTGTGGGACATTTCTGTATATTAGATATTATAAATAAATAAAAAATAATTAATATATACTATAAACATATAAATTCTAAACTTATATATTACTGGACTATGTCATTATGTCAATATTATAGCCTGATGTCGAAAACCTTTCTTACTTTGTCTAATACTTATATTAATTTTCTATATGATATACCATCCTAATAATTTATTGTTTTTGAAATTTAAATATTCTCTATCATTTTGTATAACATATAAAACTTTTATATATATATAATATATAAAATCTCACTAGAACATATTTATAATATATTATATAATATATATGATATATATAATTAAGAGACACAATATATATAACAAAAAATAGAAAATTAAAAAAATTATATGATATTATAAAATAATTATGATATATAATAATAATATATATATATATATATAACCATATAATATGTTGAGTATTAATCTTATATAACTTTATATATAGAACTTTAAACAAATCACTGACCTTATATTCGATAATGAAAAAAATGGCTAAATTATTTAAACTTTTACAGTATTCGTGAAAACGATTTAATATATTCAATTAAACAAAAAATAAAATAAAATAAAAAAAAAAAAAAAAAAACCTGTATGAGGCATGTCTTATATTTATAAATACTATAAAGCAAATTACATTGTAGGATAATCAATAGTGTATATTATAATAGTTCTTGGTGATATATACTATATAGTATATTATATATATATATATTTAATATATATAATATATATATATATAAAACACTTTCGGCAGGGCCGTATCCCGAACGTTAGGTGCTTAGTAAGTTTTGGTATTAAAGAAATAAGTTAAAGAATATTAATAACACCTTTTTCTTCGTCGCATACAAGTCTACAGTTTTTTTTTAGAAAAAATCCTCAGTTGGATTCCAACCAATTCGTTGCTTGTCATCATACAATTGCTATATAGGTTCCTAACTCCTGGCAGCATTCTATTGTCTTGTTTTACTTAAGTATTCGGTTCATAGTACTGAAGATCTTTTAACCGAGGCTATCCTTACAGGAATACGTTAACAGATTCAACAGTTTTTGGTAACTCGCATATATCCCACGTCCCGCTTCCATATTTCGTCAAATGGGGCTCATCTGCTAAATATTTCCTTGTCGAGCATGAAATTCTGATAAATGAAAAAATGAGAGATTTTCAGGTCCAGCATACACCGTTCCCGCCATTAAACATCGAAATCTGTCACAAAAATTTTTCTAACTGCAATATCCCGGCTACACTTTGTTAATGGAAACTGAAAGTCTCAAACGCGACTAGCAATATCATTAAGATCAATGATTTGTTCGTTGAAACCTTTCGTTCAAAACTTTCTTTCGATTACACTATCCGCAGTAGTATTTCATCCCTTTAAATGCATTTTCTTATCCTTCATCACAATCAGTGCGCCTTCAGATACAAACTGTCCTCTTTATTTACAACCTGAGACGTTTTTTTTGTAAGTCACTATTGACGTCTCTCCACACTGATTTGCAATATTTTTCAGGTGCAATTTTGTTCAAGAAATTAAGGGATGACGTATATATATAATATAGATATAATATATATATATATATATATATATATTATATATATATATATATTATATATATAATATATATTATATATATAATTTATAATATACTATAAATATATAATATTTAATAGCTAATATATATATATATTACATATATATTATATATATATACATATATATATATAAATAATATATAATATATAATATAATATATATATATATATAATATATATATATAATATATAAATATATATATATATATATATATATATAGTATATAATATATATATATTGAAGATCATGAGAAAAATAAACAATAAAAGGATTATATATTAACATCAGCACATATTAACTAATAGGACCTTTCCGAAAGAAATTCTCTAGGCCAATAGCCCATTTCTCAGTAGTCAGAATTAACAACTTTGCTATTTTTTTATTGCCATATCTATCATGTTTCTATGCATTCTGACTGATATTTTATTATTTATCGCTAGATAATATAGATTAAAACATACTTGGTTGGTTATTTGCTTATTTTGTAACTTACGGCAAAAATTTATTCATGCCTCGATTTCTCCGGGGGGCACTCGACTGTCTCCGGGGGGCAAAGCCCCCCCGGCGGTATGCCTGAAAGAAACACTGGCATGTGATGTAAAGGGACTAAGTGTGAGTGCGTAGGGGTCTTACATGAGGGTAATGTTGTTACCTCGTGTTAATGTATACGTATGGGACTATGGTCTGAAATAGAAAGTTTTTAATAGAAAAAATTTTTTTTTAAAATCATTTTACAATGTGTTCAGATGGCAGTCTTAGTAGACGGTGTTAGGTGGGATAAAGAAATGATATAAATGCAGGGGAATGAGCGTAATAGTGAGTTGTTTGGTGTGAGATTGGGGTAAATGAGAGTATAAATGAAAGTACTTTGAGATGCTTGGTCATGTGGAAATCGGGGATGGCGGCGGTTGTTAAACGGATGTATTAGTGGTAAGTGTGTTGGGAATCGACGGATGGGAAACAGAGAAAAAGTGGAATGAAGTCAGAAAAGGATATGCCTGAAAGAGAAAGTGAGTTTGGCATAGGCGATGAAGAAAGGTGCATAACAGGAGTGAATGGTGGTTTTTGTGAGGAGATATGGTTGTGTAGCCACCTGGGCCACCGGGAATGACCCACATTGACGAGAAGGTCATAGTTGAGTGGTCAATGCGCGGCCCGTGAAAGCTCTAGGTTGGATTCTTTCTGACTGCGACGAAGTGTCTCACTAATGGTATAAAGGGGCGGTAAGGCTGGGCTTTTTCAACTTGCGTTCATATTGCTTCCTACTAATTTTATGTTTCCGGTATATTTTACGCAGCTTGCCTCCAGTCTTGGGGAAGATAAGAAAGGGTGGGTGAATTGATGATGATATAATGATGATATGATGATGATAGATATATAATATATAATATATAATTATAATATATATATATATATATATATTATATTATATATATATATATATATATATATATATATATATAGTAGAATAATATTTTGCTATCTATTAAATAAAGTACTTGTACTTGTACTTGTAGCTTGTACTTGATACCCATGTATTTGTAACTGCTACACTTGTACTTTGAACAAATTCTAGAGTACTTTGTACTTGTACTTGTACTGAACAATTCTAGAGTACTTGTAACTTGTACTTGTAACTTGAACAAAATTGTACTTGAACCAACCTGATATAGCTTATCACAATAATTTATACTATATACATAGTAAATTAATGAAATTAATGATTAATGAAAATATCTCTTGCATAACTTTATCATCAATAATTACTGCATAGAATAGTATTATATTTATTTTTATTATTTAGAGCATAAAAACTTTTTTGTTTAAATGATTAAAATATTTATCATTAAATTTAGAGCAATTTGTATTTGTAAAGGGAAAGTTTTTTTTTTCATTCATGAATTTAATGACTACCTTTGAATTTTTTTTTTGGTTTACTATATACTATATAGCAATAAAATAATGAAAAAATTAATATATATATATATATATAATATATATATATATATATATATATATATATATATATATATATATATATATATATATATAATATAAATATATATACGGTATATAATATTCAAATATATACCTATAACAGAAAAAAAAAATTAATGACATGCTACAACCACTAGAACCAAACCTTCAATCTTTAAAAACCTCAGTTTTAAAAAATAGTCTGATTGAGTGCCACAGAAATTGAGGAGCTGGATTAGGCTATTTTGGATACAAACTTAACAGCCTTAACAGTAAAGGATTACTGTCTCCTCCAAGTGACAATTTTTATTTTTCACCAAAGTGACTGGCTCAAAAGGTAGCATATTTTCCATTAATTTGTACTGATGTATAAGTCTAAGGAGCGAATCTTGAACCCTAAGCATGAGGAAACTCTACCAAGATTCACCCAATAAAAGAACACTAAATAAATATATATATTCTAGATTTTACTATATATTTAGTTATTCTTCAAATGCAATAAATCTCCCTAGGTTTCAGTGATCATGATCAGCAACACACTAAATTTTAGGATTGTTTCTGATACTACACAGTAAAGACCTCACTACCTTTCTGTAGTAACTACTCAATAACCTGACATCTACCTTAGTCTGGGTTATAAAAAACTACCTATATTTTAAAAAAAAGCAAAAAAAAAATGGGCAAGTAGGTTTTACTAGTCTTTTTTTTTTGTGAGTGGGGTGGGATTGTATAGGGCATTTTTGTTTTTTGAAAATATGTATTTTGAAATCCATAAAAACTTTGATAATAAAAAAATTAACCTAAACTACTTTCATACAACATTTTTGACTCTTAAGGGGAGGGTACGGGTTGAATCATTAATGTAATTTTTTTTTTTTTTTGGATAAATTATATACCAATCAAAAGAGAAAGAATTGCTCTACAATATTTATTTTGATGACACTTGCAAAATAGTGTTTAGATTTTGTGAAATTTCCTCCCAAATATCATGAATCAGCATTTTAACCAGCAATTTTTAACAGTGAATTTCTGCTGAACTACAAAAGATTTTTGAATGCAGATTTCACTAAAATACTTGCCATACACACGTTTTATAAAATAACTCAAAAATAGTAGCCATATATATATGGCTAATTTTTTTGTAAAATCTCAACTTTTTTTTTCTAAAACTAAAAAGTTATTCAAAACATGCCAAAAGTATGAATTTGCATGAATCATACATCAAAATGTAGTGAAATGTATATAAAATTGAAAACAAAAAAAGAAAAGTATAAAATAATGAAAAAAAAAGATAATTATAAAATGTTTATATTTTTTGTTATGGTATACTCTTGAAATAGCAGCTCAATGTAAAAAAAAAAAAATATATGAGCAAAAGGTTAAGAAGTTGAACTGTGACCAGTGTTAAAACCATTGGGTAGGCCCTATACAACAAATTTATACAAATGAAAAAATGTTTATCTCACCAATTTCTAGCAGCTGTAAAAATTTAATTCTAATCAGATGAATAATAAAGTTATATGTCACCAATTATTCGAATTTTTCTTCTTTTGGGCAAATAAAAATGAAAAATTGAGATCTTTTATTATGTATCCGATTATTACAAAATTTTCCGAACATGTATAATTGGGGAAGAAAGACATATTTTGCTTAAATAATTTTTTTGTATACCAAATAGTTTTGCCACTGCTCATGGGAAAACTTTAAATTTTCAAAAGTTTTCCTTGTGACCAGTGGCAAAACTGTTGGGCATACAAAAAATTTATCTAAATTAAAGATATGTATATCGTTAAGTTATAAAAGCTATAAAAATTTTATTCTTATCAGATGAATAATAAAAATGTTGCACAACACCAATCTTAAAAAAAAAAATTTTGCCAACCAAAATGAAAAACCATGAAAACTATTGTTTATGTGACCCCTTTAAAATTTTCTGAGCATATATAATTGGGAAAGGTACACATTTTATTTAGAGAAAGTTTTTGCATGCCCAACAGATTTGTCAATGGTCATGGGAAACATTCAAAGTTTTCAAAAGTTTTCTTGAGATCAGCAGCAAAGTTGGGTGTACAAAAAATTAATCTAAATAAAATAAGTGTATCTTATGGAGTTACACAAGCTGTAAAAGTTTCATTGTAATCAGGTAAATATTAAAAAAGTTACATGTCACCAATTCTAAAAAAAAAAAATATTTTTTTTTTTTTTGGCAATTCAAAAATTAAAAAAAAAATCATTTTTATTATTCATTTGACCAATACAAAATTTTCAGATCATATACTACTGCTATGTAAGGTTTACAATTTTTGTTTAGATAAATGTTTTGTAAACTCAAAGGGTTTGCCGTTGCTAATGGGGAATCTTTGAAAATTTGAAATTTTTACCATGCACAGCGGAAAATTTGTTTGGCATACAAAAATTTTCTGGAAACAAAAATCTTCATCAAAAATGCATCTTCTTCCATTATGCATGCTCCAAAAGTTTTGCGCTGATCGCAAGAATAATAAAAAGGTTATGATGGTTTTTCATTACGGACCTGCCAAAATTGACCCCCATTTCCCCCTGCATAGAAATAAAATATTATTTACCTATTGAAAATACACAGACCATTCGAAAGAGAATTCAATTCAGTATTAGAAAAAGTTAAAACCTAAAAATCATAGAAATGATGATTGCTACCCTCAAAAGTTTGGTACCTGTACTGTCCTCTTAAACACCTAAATGAAAAATATATTTTTACAGCTACTCAATTTTAATGACCTACTTCACATTAATAAGGTATGGTCTAAAATAGTGATTAAAGAAATTTTATGGGCATTACCTCAAAATATATTTGTGTACAATGATATTACCCCTTAGACTTGAAAGTGATGAAAAACAATTGAATTGTAGCATACATTATGCTAAATAAATATTTTTCTTATATTTCACTGAAACTAAATTACAAAGTACTCATACTTAAAATAGTTCATTGAATTCATTTGTATGGGGAATACAGTTGTGGTAATCTGTAGGTATGGATCGAACCCACCACACAGTCACCCAAGCTGAAAAGTTTATTTTATAGCTACTTGATCAATCAACTTTAAAATAAAACACAAATTAACTAAACAAGTTAAAAGCCCACCACACAGTCACCCAAGCTGAAAAGTTTATTTTATACTTGATCAATCAACTTTAAAATAAAACACAAATTAACTAAACAAGTTAATATATATATATATATATATATATATATATATATATATATATATATATATATATATATATATATATATATATATATATATATATATATAATATTTTTTTTTTATATATAATATTTATTTATATTTATATATATATATATACCTGTATTATATATATATATATATATCATACTATAATATAGTATAAGAACATAAATAACTATATATATATATAATATATATATATATATATATATATATATATATATATATTTTAAATTGCATACAATTTTTTATAAAATCTTTGATAATTGTTAAAAAAAATTGTGTTAATTATGTTATGTTGCTAAGGTGACAGCCATTTCGTAACTATGGTATTAAAACTATAAACTTCTAATTTACAAAATTATTATAAAAAAAATTCTTTGTAGTTTTTTTAATCATTTCACTTACATTTAAAACTTATATGTTGAATAAAAATAAAAAAATTAATGCTCTGGAAAAAATAATCAGCTAATTTCAACTTGGTAATAGTTAAGAGTTCAACAGATTCTGATGAAATATCGATATTTTTTCTGATTATAGTTTTTTGTTAATATATCTTTCATCCCCAAATAAGAGTACTAAAACAGTGGTGCCAAACCTTTCTCATATATAAATTTAATCAATCTACCCCAAAAAAAATTTTTTTTAAAATTTGTTTTAGGTCCCATTAAGTTTAGGTTATGATAAGTTTTGTTAATTAGCTATAGCTACATAGTAAATATGTGTCTACTTAACCAAACATTATAATAACCTTACAGATTTTTCGAATGCAAAAAGAAATGTATGAAAACAACGAATATTGTTGCTTATAAAAATAGCAAATTTGGCTATTTTTTATTAACAACATTTGGCAGAGTTGCTTCTAAGAATATCAAAACCAATTGATTTTAAAAACTATCAATTATTTTAGAATCTGTTGAACTAAACTATTACTAGGGGGGTGTACCGGAACTGAAATTGACAGGTCCGGCTGGAACCCGAATCGCAAAAAAAAATTCTGGCCAGAACTGGAATTTCTAATGAACTTTCCTTTAACTATTATTATAATGGAATTTAAAAAAAATTCTATATAACTTTCAATATATGGTGCATTCTCTGACAAATCAGGTGGTGAGTTGCACCCGACCCCCTCCTATTTTAATGAAATTTGGTATACAAACTCATTTTGGCACAAAACTCACTCCCCTAAAATATTAGGTTCCAATTTTGAGTAGGGGCTGCAAAACAGCCCCCCCAATTTTGGGGGGTTCCGCGATACTCACTTCTTTCAAAGACTGATAACTTTGGTTCTACTTAATGCAGAATCAAAATTCAAAATGCATTTTAAAGGGAATTAATAGATCTATAAAAAAGGCATGAATAAAAAAATCTGTACAACAATTTTTAAAAAAGTTATAAGGTGTTAAAAAAAAAATTCCCCCCCACCCCCCCTTTTGTTGATCAATTTTTAAAAACCCAGTATCCTACTTATAAACTGAGAATTTCTTTTAACATATACAAACATAAAAAGTCTGCTTATTTGATTGGATAAACCTGCTTTTTAGCCTAAAAAAAAAAGGGTTTCTATGTAAAAATTAAATTTTTTGAAATAATTTATAATTTTATTACAATTAACCTTCAGTACAACTTTAAATTGATATATATATATATATATATATATATATATATATATATATATATATTATTATTATATATATATATATATTATATATATATATATATATATATATATATATATATATATATATATATATATATATATATATATATATATATATTATATATATATATATATATATATATAATATATATATATATATATATATATATATATATATATATATATACTCTGTTCTTGGATTATAATTTAATAGTGTAAACTCGAGCTTAATATTTTAATTAGTCAAAAGGAATACTATATAACAGAAAAATCATGAGAATTTATATAGTTAGTGATTTCACTTTAGTTACTTTTTTGCAAAAGTTCTTTAGACTTTTGCAGTTCATCCCTATCAAAGCTGTACATTATTTTTCTTCCTGGTGTTAGTTTTGGAGCAGAAGTTAAAGAGAAAGTTGTTGCATTCTATGAAGATGATGATATTAGCAGAATATGTCCAGGAAAAAGCGACTTCTTAAGCATTAGAAACAGAGATGGAAATCGAGAGCACAAACAGAAAAGGTTATTACTTGGGAATCTGAAAGAACTGTATGAAAAGTACAAGGAAAACTGTATTGATCTTATTGGATTTTCAACATTTGCTAAATTAAGGCCCAAATGGTGTGTTATGGCTGGTGCAAAGGGGACCCATAATGTATGTGTGTGTATACACCACCAAAATCCAAAATTAATGGTGTTTGCAATTGGTGTAAAGCATTTAACTTATAAAGATCTAATAAGAAAAACAGTGTGTCATGATGATGATGCAGGTTGCATGCTCAGATATTGTAGAAATTGCCCTAAAAAAGAAGAATTAGTAAAGTACTTAAAAACGATTGAAAATATGAACACAAGAGATTCAGTCACATATTCACAATGGGTAAGTACAGACAGATCAAATTTAATTACAACAGTACAAAATAAAGATGATTTCATAGAATTTTGGCCAAGAAAGTTTATGAATTAACAAGGCATCATTTTATCGTAAAAGCTCAATCTAATTATCTTAAAGAACTTAAAAGCAACCTACCTGATAATGAGGTTATAATACTTGGTGATTTTTCAGAAAACTATACCTTTATTGTACAAGATGCCAGTCAGGCTTTCCACTGGGTCAATGATCAAGTTACAATACATCCTTTTGTTGTATATTATAAAAAAGATGGTGTTCTACAACATGAAAGTTTTTGTTGCATTAGTGATTACTTAAAACATTCAACCATCATGGTATATGCCTTTCAAGTTAAGTTGATTGAAAAACTTAAAGAACAATTTGCATTCATTAAGAAAATTCATTATTTTAGTGATGGCTGTGCTGCACAGTACAAAAACAAATATAATTTTATCAATTTATGCCATCATTTTGCGGACTTTAATATATTATGTGAGTGGAATTTCTTTGGAACCGGTCATGGGAAAAATGTTTGTGATGGAATTGGTGGAGTCATCAAGAGAACTGTTGCCAAGGCAAGCCTACAAAGGCCATATAAGGATCAGATACTAACTGCAGACAGTTTTTTCTACTACTGTAATGAATATATACCAGGAATAAACTGCATATACATCACAAAGGAAGAAGTATTTAGAGCTGAAGAAAAACTGAAGAAGAGGTTTGAAAAATGTGTAACATTGAAAGGAACACAAGGGTTTCATAAAATTATCCCCATTAACACTGAAACTTTGAAAGCTTTTCAGATATCAAATTCAAAATCTTACAAAGAAGCTAAAATATCTGAAGTAAACATACATGAAAGTGATGAATACTCTCATTTTAACATGGAGGCAGCAGATATAATAAGTCACTATGTTTCTTGCAACTTTGAAGGCAATATATTCATTGGTATTATTGAAAGTTACTCTGAGGACTTTGATGATTTTTATATTAGTTTTCTGAAGGAGGAAGAACAAGGTATGTATATATTCCCAAATGTTGATGACAAAGTGTGGATTGAAAGGAAAAATATTCTTAAAAAACTTGCGGCTCCAAAACTAACACCAGGAAGAAAAATAATGTACAGCTTTGATAGGGATGAACTGCAAAAGTCTAAAGAACTTTTGCAAAAAAGTAACTAAAGTGAAATCACTAACTATATAAATTCTCATGATTTTTCTGTTATATAGTATTCCTTTTGACTAATTAAAATATTAAGCTCGAGTTTACACTATTAAATTATAATCCAAGAACAGAGTATAATTATAATATATATATATATATATATATATATAATATATATATATATATATATATATATATATATATATATATATATATAATATATATATATTATATATATATATATATATATATATATATATATATATATATATATATATTATATCAAATTTAAAGTTGTATTGAAGGTTTAATTGTAATAAAATTATAGACATTGGGATTCCATTTCTTGTCTAAATAGGACCGTAGTAGTTTCTGCATTCATAAATGTATACTAGATAACTTTTTTTTGACCCAGATGGTCCAAGAACCCACAAGATACGATGCACTATTAGACTTAATATTAACTAACGATGAAAGAATGGTGGATGAAGTTAGAGTTGAGGAGAATTTAGGACTTAGTGACGCATAATATTAATTAGATTTAATATGAATGTGATATCTGGGCCCAATTTGCAAGTTAATAAGGAAAAAAAAAAAGTAAAAAATTTCCAACATAAAAGAAAATTTACAAAAAGGCGATTTTACCCAATTTCGAGACATGCTTAGTAAAACTGACTGGGATTAAGAGTTTAAAGACCAAAACTGATTTATCATGTTTGGGAAATCATTTTAAACAAATTTTAATGAATATTCAGTTAGTATGTTTTAAGGATAACCCATTAGGGTGGCGAAGGAGAAAAACCTGTTTGGTGGAATAGAGAGATAGAGAAGAAATATGTAAAAGCGCAGATTGTTTTTAAAATATTCAAGGGTAGTAATAGGGAAGTTGATTTAGAAAATTATAGGAAAAATAGAAATGAACTTATCCAAATTTAAAGAAAGGCAAAGAGAGAGGCAAGAAATTAATTTAGCAAGGAATAGTAAATAAGACCTGAAGAAGTTTTATAGCTTTTATAAATTTTAAAAAAGTAAGAAATAGGACAATTGGTCCAATTAAATTGATGAAAATTTAGTGAGTTCCGATAAGGAGTTGGTCAACATTTTCAATGTCTATTTTTTTGCTTCAGTGTTTACAGAGGAAAGATTAAGAATAATAGTTCAGAGACTATAGTCTTGTATGCATGTAACAATAGACCTTACAGAATTTGAAATTTGATGTAAAAGATATTAAACGTTTATTAGATCAATATTGATCCAAGTAAAGCTGCAGGCCTGATGGGATATATAATGGTAAAAATTCTGAAAGAGGGTAGTTTTAGCATTGCAAAGGCACTGTATTGATTTTTTAAGCAATCTATAACATTGGTGAGGTACCAGATGACTGGAAAACAGCATATGTTTGTGCCTATTTTATAAGAAAGGTTAGTAAGGAAGATTTGGGAAATTATAGGCCCAGTTAGCTTAACATCTCTGGTTGTAAAGGTTCTGGAAAAGTTACTGTAAAGGTCATATAGAGAAATATTTAGAAGATAACACGGTATTGTATGACTCCAGCATGGTTTCAGAAAAGGGTAGGTCATGTCACGACAAACCTTTTAGAATTTATGGAATACATTACTGACTGCATTGACCGAGGAGATCCAGTGGATATGTATATATAGACTTTAGTAAAGCTTTTGATAAGGTTCCCAACATAAGGCTGATGAAAAAGATTTTTGCAATGTGGTTATAAGGTGGGTGGTACAATGGTTGGATTATAAGAGTGGGTTGCGAAAAATAGAAAACAGTGTGTACAACTAATGGCAATAAATAATCATGGGAAATAGTGAAAGAGTGGTGTCCCACAGGGTTCAGTGCTGGGGCCACTATTGTTCCTCATATAATATAAATGAATTTAGAACCAGGGACTTAAATGCAAGGGTTTCCTAAGTTTGCAGATGATACTAAAGTGGCCCCTCAGTAAGGAATAGTGAAGGATGCATAGAGATTCAAATGATCTTATAAACTATCTTGGGTGGGCAGAAAGTGGCCAAATGAATTTTAATAGTAAAAAAGTGTAAGGTTCTTCACTCTAAGGTTACTCAAATAAAAGTTTTAAACACATATATGAATGGGGAGTGGCTTTGAGTCTGTGGACCAAGAAAAAGTTTTAGGTGTGATTATAAGCAGTAATTTGAAAGTGCTAATCAGTTTTGGGAGCTAGAAATAAAGCTAATAAGATGCTGGGCATAATAAATGGCAATGTTGTTACAAGAGCAGGAAGTAATAAGTAAAACTGTATAATAGCTCTGTTAGGCCAGTAATATTAGAGTATTGTGCACAGTTTGGGCCCCCTTATTTAAAGAAAAGACTTAGATATGCTAGAGAGAGTGAAACGTAGAGCAACAAGGATGAATTTTGGGTTTGAGGGTAAGAGCTAATGAGGGAGAGGCTGAAAGGAGTTAGGAATGTTTTCTGTAGAAAGGCGATTTCTCAGAAGGGGAATGCTCAAGTTACCAAATATTTTAATCTATTGATGAACATTAGAGAACCAATAAAATTTTTCAAGTAGACATGACAGGTGACGGGGGCCATAATTAAGAAAATTAAGAAGAAAGCTGCCATCTTGATATAAGAAAGCAATGCATTCAGTAATAGGGTTTGTTAAATTTTGGAAATGTCTGCCAGCAGGAGGTTGTTGAGTGGAACTCGATTGCAACATTTAAGCAAGGGTTATTCGTTTTTGGATGGGTTGGGTATCACATAAAATTATATTGACGAAGCCAAGATTGGCGGGTTTTTAGTTTATAAGCACGTTATTGTTAGAATGGCAGGTGGTGGACCATAACTTAGTTATTAATGCATGTGGATGGTTTGGGTATCATATTTATATATCAATACTATTTTGACTAAAGCCAAATTGGTGGATTTGTAGTTACAACAAAATTGACAAGCCCTAGGTGCTTTGTGGATTTGCATTGACATAGTTTGGATATATATATAAGTATATATATATATATATATATATATATCAATTTAAAGTTGTACTGAAGGTTAATTGTAATAAAATTATAAATTATTTCAAAAAATTTAATTTTTACATAGAAACCCTTTTTTTTTTAGGCTAAAAAGCAGGTTTATCCAATCAAATAAGCAGACTTTTTATGTTTGTATATGTTAAAAGAAATTCTCAGTTTATAAGTAGGATACTGGGTTTTTAAAAATTGATCAACAAAAGGGGGGGTGGGGGGGAATTTTTTTTTTAACACCTTATAACTTTTTTAAAAATTGTTGTACAAATTTTTTTATTCTTGCCTTTTTTTATATACATCTATAAATTCCCTTTTAAAATGCATTTTGAAATTTGATTCTGCATTAAGTAGAACCAAAGTTATCAGTCTTTGAAAGAAGTGAGAGTATCGCGGAACCCCCCAAAATTGGGGGGGCTGTTTTGCAGCCCCAACTCAAAATTGGAACCTAATATTTTAGGGGAGTGAGTTTTGTGCCAAAATGAGTTTGTATACCAAATTTCATTAAAATCGGAGGGGGTCGGGTGCAATTGCAAATTTTTTTGCATGATTTGACAGAGAATACAAATATATTATATATTAATATATATATATATATATATATATATATATATATATATATATATATATATATATATATATATATATATATTATAATATTATCTATATATTATATATTATATAGATATATAATATATATATATATATATATATATATATATATATATACGGTATATATATAGGGTAGTAATAGGAAGACAAGGTAGTAATAGGGAAGATGATTAGAAAATTATTAGGAAAAATAGAACGAACTTAACCATCAATAAGAAGGCCAAAGAGAGACGGCAGAAATTAATGTTACAAGGAATAGTAATAAGGACCTGAAGAAGTTTTTTTAGCTTTTTATAAATTTAAAAGTAAGAATAGACAATTGGTCAATTAAAATTGATGAAAATTTAGTAAGTTCAGATAAAGAGTTGGTCAAACATTTTCAATGCTTATTTTGCTTCAGTGTTTACTGGGGAAAGATAGATTAGATAAGTTTGGAGACTAATAGTTCTTGTATGGATGTAACAAATAGACTTACAGAATTTTGAATTTGACGTAAAGATATTAAACGTTTTACTAGACCATATTGATCAAAGTAAAGCTGCAGGCCCTGATGGTAACATGGTAAGAATTTTGAAACAGAGGGTAGTACCAGCATTACAAATGGCAACTGTATTTTGATTTGTAAAGGCGTCTATAAATTTGTGAGGTACAGATGAACTGGAAAACGGCAATATGTTGTGGCCTATTTATAAGAAAGGTAGTAAAGGAAGATTTGGGAAATTATATAGGCCAGTTAGCTTAAGATCTCTGGTTGTAAAGGTTCTGGAAAAGTTATGAAGTCATATAGAGAAATTTTAGAAGATAACAGGTAATTGTAATGACACCCAGCACGGCTTCAGAAGGGTAGGGTCCTTGTCAAGATAAACCTTTTAGAATTTATGGAATTCATTACTGACTGCATTGACGGAGGAGATACATGTTGAATTTATATATTTAGACTTTAGCAAAGCTTTTTTGATAAGATTCCCCACATAAGGCTGATGAAAGAAGATATTGCAATGTGGTATAGGTGGAGTGGTACATGGTTGGATTAAAGGTGGTTGTGGCATAGAAAACAAGTGTTTACAAGCTAATGGCAATAACCATCATGGGAAATTTAGTAAAAGAGTGTGTCCCGCAGGTTCAAGGCTGGGGCCACTATTGTTCCTCATACGGTATATATATAAAACATTTAGACCAGGGACTTAAAATGCAAGGTTTCTAAGTTTTGCCGATGATACCAAAGTGGCCACCATCAGTTAGGAATAGTGAAGGATGCATAAAGATTCAAAATGATCTTGATAAACTTCTTGGGTGGGCAGATAAGTGGCAAATGAATTTTAATAGTAAAAAGTGTAAGGTTTTTCACCTAGGTTTCTCAAATAAAAGTTTTAAACTACATATGATGGGGATTGGCTTGAGCCTGTGGAGCAAGAAAAAGATTTAGGTGTGATTATAAGCAGTAATTTTTGAAAGTAGCTTAATCAGTGTTGTTGGAAGCAAGGAATAAAGCTAATAAGATGCTGGGCATAATAAATCACAATGTTGCTTACATTAAGACATTAAGAATATAGAGACAGTAAGAAGCCACATGGGCCTATCGAGACTGTCCCAGTCAACCCACTAACCAACATGCTCATGCAAATCACACTAGGGCTTGTCAAATTGTTGTAATTACAAATCCACCAATTTGGCTTAGTCAAAACTAATGATATTTATATATATGATACCCAAACCATCCACATGCATTAATAACTAAGTTATGGTCACACATGCCATCTAACATTATAACTACTATAACTAAAAACCAACATTTGGCTTCGTCATATATTTATAATATATGATACCCAACCCATCTATAAACGAATCTAACCCTTTCTTAAATGTTGCAATCGAGTCAACACTCAACAACCTCCTCTGGCAGACCATTCCAAAATTTAACCACCTTATTACTAAATGCATGCTTTCTTATATCAAGATGGCATGCTTTCTTCTTAATTTCTTATTATGCCCCCTGGTCACCTGTCCATGCTCTTCTATGAAAAAATTTATTGGTCTCTGTATATCATAGATGTAAATATTTTGTAGACTTGTATCATGTCCCTGAGAATATCGCCTTTTCTACAGAAAACAATATTCCTAACTCCTTCAGCCTCTCCTCATTACCTCTTAACCCTCAAACCCAGAAATCATCCTTGTTGCTCTAGCGTTGCACTCTCTCTAGCTATCTAAAGTCTTTCTTTAAAATAAGGGGCCCAAACTTGTGCACAATACTCTATTCCTTGGCCTAACATAGCTATTATACAGTTTATCTAATTACTTCCTTGCTCTTTGTAAACAACATTGCGATTTTATTATGCCAAGCATCTTATTAGCTTTATTTCTAGCT
The DNA here is from genome assembly GCA_015478945.1 of Trachelipus rathkii. Taxonomy (NCBI): domain Eukaryota; kingdom Metazoa; phylum Arthropoda; class Malacostraca; order Isopoda; family Trachelipodidae; genus Trachelipus; species Trachelipus rathkii. The sequence continues at coordinate 43,245 of JABUQX010005030.1, forward strand.
TTCAAACACTGATTAGCTACTTTCAATTACTGCTTATAATCCACTAAATCTTTTTTTGGTCCACAGACTCAAAGCCATTCCCCATTCATATTGTAGTTAAAACTTTTATTTTGAGTACCTATGGTGAAGAAACCTTACACTTTTTACTATAAAATTCATTTGCCATCTTATGCCCACCAAGAAGTTTAATCAATGATCATTTTGAATCTTTTATGCAACCTTCACTATTCCTACTGAGGTGGCCACTTAGTATCATCTGCAATACTTAGAAACCTTGCATTTAGTCCCTGGTCTAAATCATTTTATATATGATGGAAACATAGTTGGTCCCCTAGCACTGGAAACCCTGTGGACACTACTCTTCCTATTTCCCATGATGATGTTATTCCATTAGTTGTACATCATGACTGTTTTCTATTTCGCAACCACTCCTTAATCCAAACCATGTACCACTCCACTATACCACATTGCAAAATCTTCTTCATCAGCCTTATGTGGGGGAACCTTATCAAAAGCTTTACTTAAGTCTAAATATACAAAATATCAACTGGATCTCCTCTGTCAAAGGAGTCAGTAATGTATTCCATAAATTCTAAAGGTTTGTCTGACATGACAACCTACCCTTTCTAAAACCGTGCTGGGAGTCATACAATACCTTGTTATCTTCTAAATATTTCTTCTATATGACCTTTCATTAACTTTCCAGAACCTTTACAACCAGAGATGTTAAAGCTAACTGGCCTTAATTTTCCCAAAATCTTCCTTACTACCGTTCTTAATAAATAAGCACAACATATGTTGTTTTCCAAGTCATCTGGTACTTCACCAAATGTTTAGATCCGCTAAAACTTCAATACAGTGCCTTTGCATGCTGATACTACCTCTTCAGAATCTACTCAATATATCCATCAGCCCTGCAGCTTTACTGGATCAATATAGTCTAATCAAACGTTTAATTAATATCTTTTACATCAAATTCAAAATTCTGTAAGTCTTTTGTTACTTGCATACAAGAACTATTAGTTTCCAAACTATTATCTAATCTTTCCTCAGTAACACTGAAGCAAAAATAAGCATTGAAAATATGGTAACTTCTTATCTGAACTCACTCAATTTTCATCAAATTTTAATTGGACAATTGTCCCTATTCTTACTTTTAAATTTATAAAAGCTAAAAACTTCTTGCAGGTTCTTATTACTATTCCTTGCTAAACTTAATTTCTGCCTCTCTCTTTGCCTTTCTTAATGACTGGTTAAGTTTTGTTTCTATTTTTCCTATAATTTTTTTCTAAATCATCTTCCTATTTACTACCCTTGAAATATTTTAAAACATCTACGTTTTTCATTAATTTTATCTCTTATCTCTCTCTTCCACCAAACAGGTTTCTCTTCGCCACCCTAATGGGTTTATCTTTTACACATGCTGTTCTGATTATTCACTATAATCCTACTTATCATAATTTCCCCACATGATAAAAACAGTTTTGGTCTTTAACTCTTTAATCCCAGTCAGTTACTATAAGCATGTCTCGTAATTTGGTAATATCACCATTTCGGAAATCTAAGATGCCTTTCCTTATTAACTTGCAATTTGGGTTCAGATATCACATTCATATTAAAATCTAATTATATTATGGTCACTAAGTCCTAAATTCTCTTCAACTCTAACCTCACCCACCATACTTTCATTGTTAGTTAATATTAAGTCTAATAGTGCATCGTGTCCTTGTGGGTTCATGGACCATCTGGCTTCAAAAAGTTTATACTAGTTAATACACAATTTATAAATACTTGGACATCTTAAATGGTCCGTAATTAGACAAGGAATCCCATTAGAATGCCAGGAAAAATTAAAAATCACCCATTATGACTATACCTTTTTCTTTACTGTGGCATGCTGTCTCAATTTCTTTTACAATTTCTGAGTCTAATTCTTGATTCTGGCCAGGAGGTCTATAAAATGCCCCTACTCTATATGATTTGTTGTATATAAGGATATCTACACATCCCGATTCAATATCATGATTAGTTTTAAAGTCAGTCATTAATACAGATCTAAATTTTGCTTTAATAATAAAGCGCCGCAACACCCCCACCCTTCTTTCCTCTATGCTGGTATAAATAAAGTGAATATCGTCTATTTCATATTCCTGAAAGGAGTCTCCATATAGCTAATTCTTCATTAACCCATGCCTCAGTAATGCAAATAATGTCAAGATTCTCATTTATGGTATATATTTATGGTATAAGAGCAAGGAAGTAATAATTAAACTATATAATAGCTATGTTAGGCCAATAATAGAGTATTGTGCAAGTTTGGGCCCCTTATTTAAAGAAAGACTTAGATGTGCTAGAGAGAGTGCAACGTAGAGCAACAAGGTTGATTTCTGGGTTTGAGGGTAAGAGCTATGAGGAGAGGCTGAAAGAGTTAGGAATGTTTTCTGTAGAAAGGCAATTTTCAGAGGGGTGGGAAAAAAAAAAGGGACATGATACAAGTCTACAAAATTTTTACATCTATTGATAATACAGAGACCAATAAATTCTTCATAGTAGAGCACGTACGGGAGACCAGGGGGCATAAGAAAATTAAGAAGAAAGCATGCTATCATGATAAAAGAAAGCATGCATTCAGCAATAGGGTTGCTAAATTTTGGAATGGTTTGCCACAGGAAGTTGTTGAGTGTGACTCGATGGCAAAATTTAAGAAAGGGTTGGATAGGTATATGGATGGGTTTGGGTATCATATAGTATATTTAGACGAAGCAAATTGGCTGGTTTTTAGTCACAGTAGTTTATTAATGTTATACTGGCATGTAATGACCATAAACTAGTTATTTAAGGCAATGTGGATGGTTTTGGGTATCATACATCATTTTTTTGACTAAAGCCAAATTGGTGGATTTTAGTTACATAATTTGACAAGCCTAGGTTGCCCTTGTGGATTTTGTGCCCCCATGAGAGGCATGTTGTGGTTTAGTGGGTTGAGCTGGACAGTCCCTGATAGGTCCTATGTGTCTTCTTTCTGTCCCTATATTCTCTTATGTTCTTTTATATATATATATATATATATATATATATATATAATATATATATATATATATATATATATATATATATATATATATATATATATATATATATATATAATCATATAGGGGAATAATAAAAAAAATTATTCACAAAATTTTTTTTTTTTTTAATATATATAAATTTAGTCGATACAATCGAATTTTGATAATTATTCAAAATTATTAATTAGTGAAAAAATATTAATGCAATCAATATATAAAAAATTGGAACAAAGCAACAATAATGATATCCCTGTAAAAATAAGAAAATTAGCGGATTTTCTAACGTTATTTTTTTTTATATTTGGTAATAGTCCATTTTGAGGTAATGTTATCAGATATCGATTGTTTTTTCCAATAATTGTAAGTTATTGGATATCGTTTTTACCCAAATATAGTTTGTTCAAACATGTAAGAGTGACATTGGCTTCGGCTTAATTTACATGAAATAATTTTTCAAAAATTAAATATTTATTTATAATTATGTATATATTAACTTAAATGTGTTATTTAAAATAAAATGTATAAAAAATAAAATAAAATTCAAAAATTTGAATTATGCTATATTTGCATAAATTTTAGTGAAGAAATTTTTTTTTCCTAATTACGTATAAATTTTAATTTTATTTTTAACTAATTAAATACCATATAGTAAATACATAGCAGGCTGGCATACATGCATGGCAGACTGCTCGCTTCTAATGCATGCAAGCAATGCCATACAGCTCTTTTAGGGCAAGGCTCGCATGCAGCGCATATTAGAAGAATATATATAGTGAAATACTTTATATTAGTGCAAATGTGTGCATAAATAACAACTTTTCTTTATTTTGTTTAAATATTGATGCACACTGCGATTCAAACAAATCTTACGAAGGATTATTATTCCACGCAAGTTATGTCACAATAATTCAAAACAAAATACCCACTCTCCTAGAAGGCAATATTAAAAAATCGATTATCTTTTCTAAATATTGATACATTACCCTAAAAAAGACAATTTAGCGGCGATTCTTTTAAAAACATTGCAGATGAGATTATTTCAAAGTCTGCCACAAAAAATTCATATAAGTTTTGATATTGATGTATTGGATCTTAAATTATTTCCTAATACTGCACACCCGTTCCTGAACCTGTGGTTCCTAGTTACCAGGTAATGTTTTTAGTAGCATTATTTTTTTTATATTGTTAATTGAAGATATATAATACATTTAAAATGTTAGTTAATGGCAAAAAAAAACTTTTCAAAAGAATTTTTTTATATCAATTTTGTAAATCAAATGTTTATATTTTTAATACAATAAAAGTATGTAATACTTTTCACACACTTGCTACACAATTAACCTTTAATAAGATATTTGCCAAAATAGTCCTAAATTATTCTACCTTTTACAAGCACTGGCCTTACAGTCTAAGCCTCTACGAAAATCATGATATAAGGGCCTCGCTGCTAGTCCAACACTAACTCTTTTAAATATCGTATAACTTATTAAATCGTATTTTACATAACCTTAAGAGAAAAATGTTCAAGCCCGCAAACAGCTGCTCTTAGGAATAAAATATACTTGCCATTTATGAAACAATGTTTCGTACAGGATAATACATTAACAAAGCATGGAGAATCAACATCTATCTGCTGCTTCACATTTATGTTATTAATTCCAATGAAAGCTAAAGAAAAAAATATGAATCGTGGTAATTAACAGGTTCTGGGTATTTAAAAAAAAAAATACGAACTGAAATCCTAAAAATATGTCAGTCCTTTTAAGTAATCAAACTGATTAAAATTTATAATAATGGCAATCACTCAAAAGAACTAATGAAGACCGATAAGCAAGTACAAGTAATCAGTGACCAAGCAAGTATACAACACAGTCAATTTCTTCGCTTAAACATTTTCAGAATAAAACTGTTGCTAGTTCTGCCTTAAAAATCGCTAGATTTTCTGCTCTGAATTTAAAAAATTTAAATTCATTTCCCATGTTTCTCCGCAAATGTAGATATTTTAATTTATAATTTTCCATTTTCCATAGTTTATATTCATCTAATATATATAATCTTCCATTTGTGGAGTAAACAATTATAAATTACTCGTAATCAAATTAGATTGGGTAGTAATTGACAAAAAATAAGTTTAATTCAGGATTTGCCTAGTAGTTTAAAAGAATATATTATATAAAGCATAAGAAAATCGGGAATAGTAAGAGGCAGAGGTGGGCATCGTTACTGAAAATAGTAGTTCCGTTATCGTAACTACGTTACTCGGAAAAAGTAGTTCCGTTATCGTTATTTCGTTTCTTTGAAAGGAAAAGTAAACAACGCCGTTACTTCGTTACTCAGTTACTTTTAGCTTTTGACTATGACATTAATTACGGTATCTTAGGTAATTTATTGGTTTGTTTATATTAAATTTTCAACTTTATCATTATTATTGAAAAACATACCCTCATGCAAGACCCTAGCGCACTCAAGACTTGGTCCCTTTACATCCACCGACGATTTAATTGCAGCAGCCTCCTTGCTGCCATTCACAACTTTCCTAGTACACCCTGCATCATCCGTTCTCTTTTCATCCAACATATATTCCAAATATTTAAACTCAGACGCTTGTTCCAGCTGCTCATCATCTAACATAACTTCACACCGAGGACTGTCCTCACTCACAACCATAACCTTACTCTTATCTATGTTTACCTTCAAACATCTCCTTTTACACAACCTGCCAAATCTTTCTACCAATCCTCTCAAACTCTCAGATTCGCCCGACAAAACCAAATCATCCGCATATAATAGGTAGGGCACCCTACACTCTCTTTCATTCTAACACCACCCACTGCCACCCCCACCTCTAATTCTTTCATAACCCCATCCATATACAAATTGAATAACCAAGAAGACATAGCACATCCCTGCCTCACTCCGCTATTAATATTAAAACAATAACTTTCAACTCCATTTATTCTTACACAAGCTTCACTATCGTCATACACACCTTTGATTCCATTCAAAAGCTTACGACCAACACCATATATCACTAGCACCAGCCATAGAGCTTCCCTTTTAATCATATCATATCCCAAAAACCTAAGTACAATTTATTCTTCTTCTTCCTTATTTTCTCAATCATTTATTTCAATGTAAAGACTTGATCCACACATCCTCTACCACTTTTAAATGCACCTTGTTCTTCACAATCAGTCCTTCAGTCACTCGACGCATTCTTTCTACCAAAATACCAGTATATATCTTCCCTACTATATTTAATAAACTGATTCCCCTATAACTCCTACAGCTACCTTTATCTCCCTTACCCTTATCTAAGGGTACTATTACTGCTCTCCTCCAATCCTTCAGAACTATACCCTCCATAAACGCTTTGTTACACAACAATTTCCAAATCCAATCAATCAATCTCACTTCCGCTCTTGATCATTATTTCTCCGGTAATTTAATCTACACCTGCAGATTTACCCTTCTTTAACTTTCTTGCTCTATTCATTACCTCCTCCTTACTAATGACCTCATCACCAAAATACCTATTCCATCTTGCACCAGCAAACCCTCACACATTCACTATCACCTCTTCATTACTGCCAATGTTATGAAGATTTTCGAAGTGTTCCCACCACACTCAAGTCACATTCATTTCATCAGTTACGAAATCCACCATCCTATTCATTATTCTATGCAGATTCTCCCTATTCCTTTATTATTATTATTATTATAAATAATATATATATATTATATATATTATATTAATATATATATATATTTATATATATTATATATATATATATATATAATATTATATATATATATTATATTATATATATTATATATATATATAGCTATATATTAATATAAAAGGATTTTTTAGCTTGACCGGGGTGGTCAATTGGCTATCAACATTCAAAGAAAGTCGAACAAAATGTAACGGACTAAAGAGTTACGGAGGAAAAATTAACGGAAGTTACTCGGTGCGTTACATGAAAGAAAAAGTAACGAGTTTGTCACTCCGTTACTCAAAAAACTAGTTCCGTTAGTAACGGAGTAACGGATCGTGCCCACCTCTGTTAAGAAGCCACTAAAGTCTATCAAGGAATGTCCCATCTCAGCCCCTTTAACATGCAATTCAAGCTCATGAATAATATTACCAAAAATAATTAATTAAAGGAAGAAAACATTAGAAAATCTAGAACAGTAAGAATTAAGAAAAATGGTACCACCAAGGATTATCCCATCCAACCCTCGTAACACACAATTCAAGATTAAATATTATAAATTCTACCAAAAAAATATAACCAGACAACAATACTTAGTAAAACCCCAAATTGTGAAAATTATATATACATTGAAACATTGAAACTATAGACAATAATAACTGTAAAAGCCACATTGGCCTATCGAGACTGTCCCCAGGAAATTTAAGAGTGAATAAACCAATCGTCCAACATGCTCATATAAAACCCATTTATCACCCTAGGGCTTGTCAATATCTTCCTAGTATGTACCAACTAAGCCATGAGTGTACGCAGGGGGGGGCAAGGGGGTATCGTGCCCCCCTAACTGCGAAAAATGGGGAAAAAAACTGAGAAAATAAGGAAGAGATTTTTAGAGAAAAAAAGGTAAGACACTTGGCTTTGTTTCACCATTTTGGTTTCACTTTTGAGTTTCTGTAACAAATAGTTTTAATTAAAGAAGTATGTTTTAATTAAAGAAGTATAACTTCTTTGAAATAATAATCTTTCAATTCAATTTGTATTTTATATACTTTGGCCGCCACTAACTACAGAAAATTTTAATATATATATATATATTATATATATTATATATATCTTCTACTCTCTATATAAAATATTATATATATATATATATATATATATATATATATATATATATATATATATATATATATATCTATAATATATATTATATTATATATATATATATATATATATGCCTATATATATAATATTATATATATATATATATTATATATATTATATATAATAATAATATATTATATATATATATATATATATATACTTATATAATAATATATATATATATATATATATTCAGAGTGGGCACTTCCCTCTTTAGTCGCTAGTCCGCTAGTCCGCTCCGAGCGGATTACCAGAATAGGTGCGGACTAACGGAGGTGCGGAGTCGTCAGGAAATTAGCGGCTTGCACGTGCGGATCAAAAAAAGTTTTCGCTCTTTTGTTCCGCACCTTTTTAAATGAAAATTAGTTTACTTCATTAGATCCTTATTGGTTTAATAGAATATAGATTTTTATTTTAGTTTTACCTAATTATACTTTTATGTCTAAGACTTATTGTTTTTTAATAATTAAACTTTCAAAATTAATCTCAACCTCCTTAAGGTACCATATTAATAAATAACATTTTAAATTGATTTTATAGACTGAAAGGCTATTACCATCACTATAAACTTTAATTTATTATATTATAACTATATAACTAAATATCTAAATCATTTCTGTGTAAAACCAAATATATATATTATATATATTTATATATATATTTATATATATATATATATATATATATAATATATATATATATATATGTATTATATAAAGTATATATATATATATATATATATATATTATTATATATATATATTATATATATATATATATATATATATATATATATATATATATATTATATATATATATATATATATTATATTATAATTATATATATATATATATATATATATATATATATATTTACTGAATATATATATATATATTATATATATTATATATATATATATTATATATATATTAATTATTATATATATATATATATATATAGTATATATTATTTATATATAGATATACTATATATATACAGAGATGGGCAGGTATCCCGGCGGTATTGTACCCGGGTACATGTATCGGGCTGATACTTTTGTACCGAATCGGTAATCGCCCAACACTTTTGAAAAGTGCCGATGTATCGTGATTGCCGAAGCACGCGCACGTGGACCGGTACCGAAAAGGAAAAAAAGCAGCACTGTTATGCGATAAGGTTTTGGCGTATCATGGCCATGCTTTGTTATAAGAAATGTTTTTATTTTAAATTTTTTTTTTTTTAAAGAGATAGTTATGAAATAATGTACTTATAATATTTCCTGGTAAAACTTTGTTTTTAAATTATTATATGAAAAAGTAGGCCTCCAAATATCATAAATTTATAACTAATGGACGAAATTAATCAATTTAATAAGACACCAGCTGATTTTACACTGATTTTTCATGAAACTGTAGAAGAAATGTTCCTAAATGATCCGTAGTGAACGAAAGTTTTAAAAAAATAAATTTTGAAATGAGCCTGAAAAAATTGTCTGCAAATTTCATACTTCAAGACTATACTGGCAGATGCTTCAATTTGTTAAAAAAAATTATATGCTTTTATATATACTTTTGTTACTAAAGATAAAGATATATTTTATATTTCCAGCACTCAACGGGTCGGTGGGGCACAGGGAGGGAAGCTTCCTGTAAACTATGCATTCATTTAACCTGCGTTCCATGTGCCATGCATTCATTTTGCATCTAAAGTTGCTATAAATGCTATTTATTATGCTCTGCAATTTTTTAGGATTTTTTACTATTTTTTTAAAATTCAAAAATTGACCCATTCTTTCTATAACACAACAGGTCTCATATATATAATAATATATAATATATTTATTATATATATAATTAATATATATATATATATATATATATATATCTAATATTATATAAATATATATATATATTATATATATTATATAATTTATACATGTTATATATGTTATATGTGTTTATATATTTTATAAAAATTTATATATATATATATATATATATATATATATATAGATATGTGTGTGTGTGTGTATGTGTGTGTGTATGTGTGTGTGTGTGTGGTGTGTGTGTGTTGTGTGATGTGTGTGTGTGGTGTGTGTGTGGTTTGTGTTGCGTGCGCGTGTGTGGTCTCAGCTAATGTGCAACAACGGAAATTTCCGTAATTGATGTCAAATTATTGATAACTTGTAGAAAAAGAGGGTCTTCTGTTGCGATTGCTCATTGAACTTCGAATTTTCCAAATAAACCGTGTGGTTCCGATATATTTAAAATTTGCATTTTTATGGCAATTTTAGGGTTCATAGAGACAGTTATCTCGATTCAAATGGTAGTTACCTCTCCATACACGCGGGAAAAATACGTGCTTTGCCGTAATAGTTACTAACAAATGTTAGTTGTAATAGGTTTAGAACATCGTGAATGAGGGCCGAAACCACCATATACAGCGTACGTTATATTAGGTACTATTAAAAGTTAGTTACGATGAACAGTTTATGATTTATAACAGAAATGATTTTTAACTCTGTAACACATCCGTTTTATTTACAGTCCATACATTAGTATTATTTCGGTATAGTATGAAATTCCTTTCCTGTAAGTTCCTTCCGATTATATAGTGTACATTCTTTCATCGTATATATGCATGTATACTTATCA